>JANHFR010005452.1:3241-14075 GCA_032468015.1 Mimophis mahfalensis
GTGAGCTTAAATGGACTCCGGGGGATGGTAGAGGACAGGAAGACCTGGAGGAACATTGTGCATGGGGTCGCGATGGGCTGGACATAACTTCGCAACTAACAACAAATACTTAACAAAGTCCAAATAAATGACCGTATGTGGCCACATACAAAAGAGAGAGAAAGAGGGAGAAATCTACTTGGTTACACTTGGTTATAGCAAATCATATTCACATTTCTCATATAAAGGTTTTTTTTAGTGGACATTCAGTTACAGTTAACATCAAGAGATTAACAGTTGATGTTTTTGAACAAGTACCTGCTATGAAATAGTAATCAATATTTTCTTGAAATTAAAATGTACAAATGTACAAATTAACATTTGATGTTAGGAGATTCTGTTTTCAAGTAATCAACAGGTAATTCACCATATATTCACCATGTATTTAACCAATATTATCTTTTGAAACTTCAGACTATTAAATTTTTACTTTGGAGAATATCAGGTTTTGGGTCAAATTTCAGTATCTAAATATACATTGCGTAATTTGAAATCTTACTGAATTTCAGTTTTCAGTTTTCCTAAAAAGTGTTGTTTCTGTTCTAGATCCAAGCAATTCTGCTATTATTATGGTTGGTCACATGATCAGCCATGTGACCAACCGTAATAATGTTGGTGTTTAGTCTGGATTTTATCTGCCTATTGAGTGCTTCCCAAGGACTGGGATAGGCAGATGTTGTTTGATGGTGTTAAAGGATGTAAGATGTTCCAGTTTCCTTTTGTAATTGACTGATGGTTATTTGGTCAATGCCCATGGTGTTCAAGTGGTGTTCCAGGGTCCCTATTACTATTGGTACTATTTTCGATTGTTTTGGCCATTGTTATTATTCCACATGTTTATAGATTTTGGTCAATTCAAGGTGGTGAACATACCTAATAGCACATGAGGTGGGTTGGAAATAAGGAGGAATTTCCTGACAGTAAGTAAGAACAATTAATGAAACAGCTTACTTCCTTGAATTGTGGGTGCTCTATCACTGGAAGTTTTCAAGAAAAGATTGGACAACTATTTGTCTGAGCTGATATAAAGATTCCTGCCTTGAGCAGGGGTTGGACTAGAAAACCACCAAAGTCCCAGATCTAGATCTTTGATTCTATGATTTTACGAAATAAGTATAAACCCCGTTACAGATACCCAAAAATTCAGAGTTTAAAATGAAATTACATTGCTGGTATTTTTCATGATTATTTGGAAGCATATACAGGGAAATTATGCATTGATATGTCATCAGCAGTAAATTGCTTTAATAGCTTGTTTGTTAAACTAACACCTACAAAGCTGTTTACTTCATTAATTTGCAGATTTGATCACATACAAACATTAAAGCAATTTGGAGGCCCCGGGAAAATGTTATCTGCAAAAGGGAACTCTTTAACATTTTTGAAACTACGCTAGGTGAAAAGGTAGATAGGTGGTGAGTCAGCCTCTAGTGAGTGTATGAGACAGACAAGGAGAGACAGGCACACATTTGCATTCAGTCTGAGCATACATATTAACTTTGGAGAAGGTGCTTTCAGTACTGACCTTGCAGCCTGCAATTTTCTCCTGAGAAGGCTACATACCTTGCACCTCAAATACAGCTGAAGCCTGTGATCTGATAGACTTAGTCACAAAAACTTACACTATAATAAATAGCTAAGTGCACATCTAGACAGCTGGTTTAATGCATTTTCCCCCAGCCCCTATGGCAGCACAAAATATGCCAGCATAAATTTTCTTTGTTGACACAGCCAATCTCTATTCTGCCTCCTTAATGAGGCCAGTGAGTGGGGCTGCTCTAACAGTTTATTGCAAAGCAAGTTATAGTACCGCCATTGGTGAACTTCCCAGCCAGTAGGAAAAAGATCCACCAATCACCGTCCCTATTATAGGCTGGGAATGAGGGAGTGGGGAGAAGTAGAAGTGAGTTTGACAGATGATGGACTGGCAAGTTTAATCATCCATTGGAATTGGGGTGGAGAGGCTTTCCACTTCTGCTTTATTGGGAAGCCTCTGCCTACCCATGGATCATTCACAGAGCCTGAATCATAGTGGTAGAGTAATAGAGTTACATATAAGTAGATCTTAGGAAAGGATAAAAACACAGAAGATAATTCCAAAGGGAGGTTTGGGATAAAGGATCATATTATCCCTTAATACAAGACAATACAAAGACAAATAATGCAGTCCCAATAAATATCCAAAACTTTGCATCTTCTATCACTCTCTCCCATGAATCAGGGGCTGGAGTTCCCAATAAAGCAGGAATGTCTCTATTCTGAAGACAGTTTTCAACACTTCTATCCATTCAGTGGATCATCTGCAATCCTTGATCCACTGAATGGATAGAAGGAACTCAGCTACATGATCAGTAAGACATTTTTGCTGCCTGTCTTCCCCACCATAGAAAAGCATGCTGGTTGTGAATTCTGGGGATTGAAGTCCACACATCTTAAATTTGCCATGGTTGAAAAACACTGTTCTAGGGCACAGGATTAATTTGGCAGATCACTTCCAAAACACATTACAGACTGCAGTCAGTATTGGTGTTCTTTTCTTTAGCATGAATGCTCATAAAAGGAAGGTATGGGCATAGATAAAGGCCATCTCTGTCAAAGGCAACCAAGAATAGTTGTGTTATATACTGAATGTATATAGTTGTGTTAGGCCCTGTTAAAGTGAAACTAAACTTTAGCTGACCCTAACTGCTAACCCTGCTAAAGTGAAACTAACCTTTAGATGACCCTCACTGTTACTTCAAACTGTTTTGTAGGGAAACTTTTAACATTCATATTTGGGTGGGTATTTCAGGTATTATGATTGGCTGAGACCCTGTGGGCCCAGAGTATAAATTACAGGTATTTGCCTGCAGTTCCTCAGTTCCAGTTTTGAGTCAATAAATACTGTTGTAGCTATGCTGGTCTGGTGCCTATTGAAGCCTACTACACAATAAGTTGTTTGTTAAGTCATGAATGGCTACAAAGCCCATCAGAGTATCATAATATATATGACTGTTTCTCATCTGTCATATGGATACACAAGGGACAGCAGGATCAGAGCTGGCCCTGAAAAAGCCTCATTACTAAACAGTTTTAAGGGACTGGGAGAAAGGGGAATTGTAACTTTAACACTGTTGAGTAGCTTGGGAGAGAAAGGGGGAAATGGATTGCTCATATTCTAGTTTCCTATTAAGGACTAATCAAATAAGTCAGGCAGGGGGATTGCAAAGGAGAATTTGTCTTCGAAAGCAAGAACAAAGAGAGTCAAATGTACAAATAGAATTGCAAATATTAAAATGCCATGCAAATAAATTTTCCTTTCAGAATGAATACACCAACCTAAAAACCTGCTGGATCAGGTTAAAAATCCTTCTAGTTCAACATTCTGTGTCATGCAGTGGCCAGACTCCAAAATCAGCTCTACATGATCAAATTCAAGGATGTATGGAGAATCATTTTAATCTGATGGAGTCAAACAGGCAGGAATTCTAGGTTTCAGAATCTTAGATATACCTGTTTCATGAATTTTACCAAATTTTCTTTGAAACCCAAGATTCCTCCAATATTAGTATCCATTACAGCTGATGCTAACATTTCTGAAGTATATTTTCTTTCCAATCAAAAAATGACCTGCAATTATTTAAAAAAAAATGCCATTTAAATCCACTGCAACATTTTCATTTACCTTCAATTCTGAGTCCCACCTGTAAGGTGTATTATGTTAGAAGCGGAATTGTAATTCATGTGGTTTCAGAGTGACCCCTCAGTAAGGTCTGTCAATGGTATATATACAATTTACATTCCCTATACAGGTATTACATTATAATATGCATCCATGTATAAGTTTTACATAACTTATCCACACACATATGCAGAGACATATACTTTTTGGAATAGGGAGAATGTCTGTTTTTATTTAATACAGGTAGTCCTTGACTTACAACAGTTCATTTAACTTTTGCTGTTCAAAGTTACAACAGAACTGAAAAAAGTGACTTATGACATTTTTCAGACAGCTTTGTGGTATTCCCCATAATCAGGTGATCAAAATTCAGATGGTTGGCAACTGACTCATACTTACGTCCGTAGCTGTGTCCCAAGGTCATGTGATTACCTTTTGCAACTTTCTGACAAGCAAAATCAATGGGGAAGCCGGATTCACTTCACAACCATGCTACTAATTTATCACCTGCAGTGATTCACTTAATAACTGTGGCAAGAAAGTTTGTAAAATGGAGGAAAATTCACTTAAATGTCTCACTTAACAACATAAATGTTGGGTTCAATTGTGGTCATAAGTCAAGGACAACCTGTACACTATTTTTGGTTATACTAACTACCAGGAGACGATATTTGACTAGTTTCATCCTTAATGGGAATTGTCAAATATATTTAGCCAGATGTTATTCTATGGACTTCAAGCCCCACAGGGAACTGAACTCATAAATCATTGATTGCATTCTCAGTATGGTCATAATGTAACCAAGTAAGCCAAAAGCAAAGTTTAGTGCTCTATATTGGACAGGAAAGAACGTGGCTGCCTTGGTTACAGTTGCTATAGAAAGGAGATTTCAGCAAACACTTTATAGATATAATGAGGAGATAGTAAATTACCATTTGGATTATTCAAGGACAGAACAACATTTCATTAGAAGTATCGTAAGGAACATGACGCATCACATTTTGTTTGGGTTTTTTGAAAAGGAAAATATAAATTTAAGGACTGAAAGTATCAGACTAGGAAATAACAGCTAGAGGAGATAGGATTGCAGCTGAAGGCAGCAGAATTTGGAGACAGAGGAAGGGCAGATTTTCTACTCTAAGTAACCTGCATTGGAAAAGGATTTGGAACCTTTATGTGTAAGGAGCTCTGAGTTGAGGCTGAAGTCTCAAGCCAATAGCAGAGCATATTAGCATCAAGTTTCAGAAGGAATCTGACCAAATGTAGCAAAGAAATTAGAAAACTGAATTGTCTTTCAAGTCAAAAATAAAAAAGCAAAGAATTATTACTTGTTTGTGTCTATTTTAATTAGGCCTATAGTTTAACTAAGATTACGCTTAAGGAAAATACATTTTAATCAAGGGAAAGTCTTTTTATCACTGGAACATCAAGGTTTAATGAAGCCTGTGGTAATTTGACCAGTGTGGTTCTTGGCATGCCCCTTGAAGACCACTAGAATTGCTATTACATCTGGGGGTTTTTTACCCTTTATGAAGGAGGAAGAGGAGGACAGGCTAAGTTCATGGCCTTGAAAACACAGGAAGAAGATAAGTTAATACCAGGCCTGGGCAAGACCTACATAACACAATCCAGCCAAAGTTGGACTGTG
The DNA here is from genome assembly GCA_032468015.1 of Mimophis mahfalensis. NCBI lineage: Eukaryota > Metazoa > Chordata > Lepidosauria > Squamata > Mimophis > Mimophis mahfalensis. Next base: position 8,590 of record JANHFR010005452.1, read on the forward strand.
TTCTTTATTCACCACTATTCCAAAATTCTTTATTTACATACACCATGCAGACTAAACTTATAATACCCTAATTTAATCGATACAGTTTGGGAGGCTGTGGGGAGTAGCTATCCTAAATCTCTTCCTCTTCCCACATTTCTGAATTGTGCTTTCTCTTCTCTTGTCCTTTTCCTTAGAATGTGTTTTGTTCATTCCAGGAAGCTGCTGCATTACAGCAGCCCACCACAGATGATTATTATTTTATTATTTATTTTAATTTTGATGATGATGATGATGATGATGATGATGATGATGATGATGATGATGATGATGATGGCAAAGCTAATTTCAAGACTACAGCATTATTTTTATTTACAAGAAGTCCTCTGGACTCTATGGGCATTTGTGGGGAGAGGCATGATATTAGATGCAGTGAATGATTTTGGTTTGGAAGTATAAAAAGACAAAAATAAATGAAGATGATAAGGAGCAATTTGTAGAGCTGAGGATGGGAAAGACACTCAACTGATTTGTCTTCTGTAAATTAGTATTTTGTGAGCAACTGATCAAATCTATTCATAACAGCCATTTGGTAAATGTTACAAAAGTTTTAATTTACCTCCCAAAGGTAGCTGCTCCTGAGTTAAGTATTTTTAATTTACTGTTTGAAAAATAATTATCTATACCCCCATAAAAGAATTCCCTTCAGGAACATTTTAATCCTGCTCCTCTAGAAGGGTTGTCCCAAGTGCTATCAATGCATAGCATGTTTTACCATAGTATCAAATCATTAAGGTACAACAAGATTCAAGGAAATATGTTGATGGCATCAGTTGCCTTTTTAAATTATTGTTAATATCTACTTAGGATAGTTCATTAAAATCTGGGGAAAGCAGTTCTGCAAGTTAAAACATTAAAATTTTAACAGAAGAAACATACCAGGAAAAACTGTGCAGTAACTCCTAAAATCTGCTATGTGTAGATGCAGTAGGGAGTGGCATTCTGTCATATTTTGCTGCAGAGACAACATCATGGACTAAGGTATTCACTGCTCTGAATTCCTAGGAGGAATAACAGGTTACTAAGATATCATATGTATCAAAAGATGAATGGTTAGAACAGCACTATTTGAGGACATAGAGCGAGTTCAGCAGACTTAGAAAATGACTAACATTTGCAGAAACAAAAAAGATATTTACAAAAATATCAGGATGATCAAATGTACCCTGAGGATATTCCAGCTATAAAATACTCAGTATTTGATGGAAGTGTTAATACTTGGGAAGAAAGGAATAGAATGAAAATAACATTGCTCATTGCCTGAAAACCTGCAAAATAATTGAACAAAAGCAAAGCATTTTATATTTTTTTCTGAAGAAGGAAGGAAGGAAGGAAGGAAGGAAGGAAGGAAGGAAGGAAGGAAGGAAGGAAGGAAGGAAGGAAGGAAGGAAAACTTTTGATTGAAGAGGCTAATAAAATTCCTTCAGCTTTTTTTTTCTACCATTACAGCTTTCTAAGAGAAAAGGTCCTTTCCAAAAAGACATATTGCAAGCACCAAACAATCACTGGTACTCAGTCACTAGTTTAAGATACCATCAGACAGGTTTAAAACATGACCAAAGGCAATAACTCTCCCTACTGTGTGCAGAAAAAAAAAAATAAAAGAGGTTATTTGGCAGAAAAAAATAAGGCCAGGAGAGAGAAATGCTGTGTGTTTTCAGAGGAGTAGCTATGAAAGTGAAATGTTACTGTAGGTAACCAAGATGCAACAAAGATCAAGTTTGAAGTCATGAAACTGATTAAACTAAGATTGTACTATAAGCCAAAACATGTCAAGAGGCAACTGGCCTTTCTGGCCTTTTTTTTAAAGATGTTCCATTTCTCATTCAGGAAGCTTCTTCAGCTGTGGTTGGATGCTGGAGAATGGAAGGATTTATACTCCTTACAGACAGATGGTCATTTGCCTTTGTTCAGCAGTTCCAAGAAGGCTCCACGCTCAGTTACATCACTCAGGTGACCCTGATGACACAGGTGGCCTTAACAACTCATTAAAAGAATGACTGTCCACTGGGTCCTACTTCCCTTCTTCCCTTCCTTCTGAAAAAGTATTTCCAGCTTCAAGGACCAGCATTCTTCTTTGCCCAGGCAATAAGCTGGAGTCTCACCATAGAAGGTGGGAGAGTTGTTTATACAGGTTCGATGAGAGTAATACAGGACATGTGTTCTCATAGGTTTCTCTTTGTTATCCTATGATGTTTCCCACAATTGTCTCCAACCCCCACATCAGCTCCTTCCTCAGAGCAGCCCTTATGATCACAAGGCACTGAATCAGCAAACACTCAAACTCTACTAGTGTGACTTACTCAAAGAGAGGCTGCTGTTTTCCCTTCACCATAAGTATGTTTATTTAAAACTGAGTTCTATTTTGTTCAATGGGACTCAGCACAGTAAGGATATTTAGGACTAGATACACAAAAATGTTGGCAATTCCTATTGGAAAGATGGAATCTATTTAGTATAAACACTGGAGAATCTTTGAATCATGTCAAGTACCCACATGGAAAGAGATAAATGCTTTTGTTCTTGTTGGTACTGAGTTGTTAAATAATCCCTTATATATATAAAATCAGATGTTTGTGTGTATGTTCCAGCATAGCTTTGGAACGGCTCCATCAATTCCAACCAAACTTGCTACACAGATGACTTACCATCTGGGAACAAACACTTTGGGGGTAATACACCCCTAACACCCATCAGAGGTCTCTGTGCCTTAAAATTAGTGGTGACAACTTTGATTTCACAGTACTCCACAAGGGGGCTCCCTCTGACTTGCCACGCTGCACCAGAGCGCAGTGTGAGGCCCATAGAACTACTAAATCTAGAGCTAGGCCTGACTACAGGATTGCTGATAAGTAAGTACCCAGGTGAAGCTGGGTCATCAGCTAGTTGGAAAATAAAAGGCAAGTGAAAATTAACACTTTTCTTTATTCAGCTCAATATTATTTCACAGCTGGACATAAAACATTGTCACACACTGACAACCTAATGCTTTGAAATTCTGGTAGATGGAATTTAGGGAAAACTAAAAACCTTAATTAGATTAATTCGGCATGTGTCCCACATTCATTTGGCCTTTTTAAAAAACAGAAGGGGCAGGAAGATGATGGCTGCCATGCTGACAGCAGAATTTTGACATATGGCTCTTGGAATTGATCAGAGTCCTTGCCAGCAACCCATTTAGATTGTAAAATAGTGATAAAAAGTCAAATTGTCAATAGCAATAATAAAGGAGGAAAATAGCAAAATGTTGACATGCAGTATAAGCAATTATTCTGCAAGTCCAGTGCATATTTGATACTGTTTTTTCCTCTTCATTTTTCTTTCTGTATTTCTATATAGAGGAACTGACTGAACCACCTTTTATTGATGAAACCACCCAATATTTTTAATCTGAGGAGGTGGAGGAGAATAAAAAAATTCAAGTATGGTAGTGGAGAAAATGTGGTCCTTTTTATCTCTATCTCCCTTCTTTGCCTCTGTTATGTATTTGAATTATTTCAGCGGGAAATCCTGGCCAGCCCATTGGCTAATGGGCTGGGCTAAACAGTATATAAGGAACAGAGTTTTCCCCAGCCATTTGCTGGATCCTCACTATGATTAAAAGAGCTGTTGCATGAAATCACTCTTGGCTACCGAGTCCTCATTTCGCCCTGGATCTTCAGATCCAACACTGGCGATGAAGGTGGGATTCTGAGGCATGAGCCAACACGACCCAGCAAGTTCTGGAGCATCGAGCTGTGCCATGGCTACCTACTCCACTCCCCCACCGTTCCAGCAGAAGACAGAGAAATGGGAAGACTACATGACCCGTTTCGAGTGCTCCCTCCACGCGGCTGAGCTTGGCGGCATCTCGGATGACCGAAAACGGGCACTCTTCCTCACGCACTGCAGCAGCACCGTCTTCAGAGTCACTAAGGCTTTAGCGAGCCCAATGCCAGTGATGTTGGTGTCCTGGACGGCACTACAGATGGCACTGAGGAAGCACTACTCCCCAGCACCGTCTAAATACCTCCACCGGATTGAGTTTCGGCAGAGGGTACAGAGAGAGGACGAGTCCATAAACAACTTTGTCACCGTGCTGTGAGCGGCAGCCATACCGGCCAAGTTCAGAGACTTAGACGAGGCTCTGATAGAACAGGTGATCCACGGAGTCACCGACACCTGCCTCCAGAGACATCTCCTAGCCTGCCAGGACCTGACCCTGACAATCATACTGGACAAGGCAAGGGCGCACGAATCGTCCTCGTCCACAGCAACCACCTTGCAGTGACCCCAAATGGCCCAGGGTGCGGCCAAAACGGCCACCGTGCACCACAAGGAGGCCAGCACCGATGAAGACGAGGCACCAGAAGAGGACGTGTGCACCAACGAGTCTCTTCAACCCAAAATCAACACACAACCAGTAACAGAAGGCCAAGCACGCCCAAACCTGGAGCTGGAGAACTTATCGGGAGAAGAGGAGGTCCAGCGCTGCCCAATCGCCGATGAACCCGACATGCCCAGGCCGGAGGTGGAGCGGAGCACAGAGAAGCGACCCACCCTGCTTGACGCCTCAGCTCTGACTGAGCTGCGCAGGTCAATAGAGTCTGGACACACCCTAGTCACCTGAATGATTACATTTGAAAATGACCCCTAGTGCATTCTGGGGGGAAGGGGTGTTATGTATTTGAATTATTTCGGCGGGAAATCCTGGCCAGCCCATTGGCTAATGGGCTGGGCTAAACAGTATTTAAGGAGCAGAGTTTTTCCCAGCCGTTTGCTGCGTCCTCACTATGATTAAAAGAGCTGTTGTGTGAAATCACTCTTGGCTACCGAGTCCTCATTTCGCCCCGGATCTTCGGATCTAACAAGAACCACCATTTCTAAAGTGGGTAATCATCATGTTAATCAACAATCTCTGTTGACATGAAAGAGATGTAGATCATATTGTGATTATGATTAAAATGTAACTGGATCCTGGATCCTTAGATACACTGGGCTAATTCATACTAAATTTATCTTTCCCTGGGTGGGATCATATGGTTCTAAACTAAGCTAAAGGCTATGTTATGGCACTAATAAAAAAGGTTTGCCATTTATATAAATGTTCATAATAAGAGAACAAGAGACAATTTCAAACATTTCCCCTAAATCTGAGTTGTTTCAATGGTCAGCACCTAAGGGTTACCTCTGACTTAATGTTTTGAAATATTCTTGGGAACAGAGAGACCCCAGGATATTCTTTCCCCAGTTCGATATGAGGGTGGTGTCTTAGCATCTTGTCCTGACAGTTCAAAGATAGATTTTTTTTTGAGTGGCATTATAAAGCTAGCACGATTTTGGACTTGTTCATTCTTGGTGCTAGCCTAGAAATCTGAGATTTTGAATTCAAAATTTATTTATTTATTTTATTTATTTAATCGAATTTATATGCCGCCTCTCTCCCGAAGGACTCGGGGCGGCTTACA
>JANHFR010005452.1:63463-76293 GCA_032468015.1 Mimophis mahfalensis
GTAGAGGACAGGAAGGCCTGGAGGAACATTGTGCATGGGGTCGCGATGGGTCGGACACGACTTTGCAACTAACAACAGTTGACTTTCATTAACTATTCTGTTAAAGAAAATGAGACTCTTCATTCAACTAGTTCTTCTAATCACCCTGCCATTTGGGGGTTCTGAGAAGAAACAATCGCATTCAAGGAGTAAATTAGAAACTGCTGAATAAGGACTAGAGTATGACACTGAAGAGAAAGAAAAGGTTGATGTACAATATTGAGAATACCTGTAATCTAACAAAACAGAAAAAGGACATCAGATAAGATAAGATCCTAGACAAACATTAAAGATTATCCTATGAATCCCAGATGCTAAGTGGACTACAATTCAACTTCAACAAGAGATGCACAGCCAGTGCATGGTATCTATAAGACAGAGCTTTCATTTGTTACCTGTAGTTGTGGATCAGCTTTCCAAGGTCAGAATTCTTTTCTGTTTACGTAAGTCCCTGAAATTGCAGCTACAACGAGGAGAAGCAGATGAGTTTGACTTGTTGACTGCATCAGCAAGATCTCATTCTGCTTCTAATTCTGAAGAAGTATTAATAATGCATTACTAGTGACCTGAGTATGATCAGTTTTTACTTTATCCACTGATTTCCTCCATTCTTTATCATCATGAGAAGACACTCAGGGCCAAACAAAATGTGTTCGGAGCACCCTTTCCTTAATTAGTTCAATTAATTTAGTTAATTCAATTTGGTTCAAGCTCTTTCTGCAAGTGATCATTTCAGTTATTTATCTGTCAACTTGGATAAATACAGAAAACAGGTTTATATCAGCCCAGACTTTGTGCCCACCTTGTACTGATTTGTTGTAATTCCCAAGCTCTCATCCATTTACTGATGATGCCAAGGAATAACCTGAGGAACTTCTGCATGCAAAGCAGATGCTCAGCTATATAAATATTTCTTCAAGCCACTTTGCTGATCATTCAGGGGGAACAGAAGCCATTGAGAACTGAAAAGCAAGATTGATACTGGGGAAAATAAGCCAATTAAAAAAAACAACTTGGGTTGCAGCAACTACAATGTTGTTTATATCATTCCATAAAGATTCATAGGGCTGGGCAAGGGAGGTAGCTGGGGACAGGAAATGATGATCCATGCAGAGGCATGGTGGTGCAGTGGTTAGAATGCAGTACTGCAAGCTAACTCACTGCTCACTCCAGGAGTTTCATTCTGAGTGGCTCAAGATTGACTTAGTCTTCCATTCTTCCGACGTCGGTAAAATGAGGACCCAGTTTGTTGGGAGCAATATGCTGACCCTGTAAACCGCTTAAAAAGCACTGCAAAGTGATATATAAGCCTAAGTGCTATTGCTATTGCTATAATTCAAAAGCATAACTTATGATATGCATCTGATGTCATGATGGAAATTCATAACTGTGGCAGTCATGTGGTTTAGGATGCCATTGATTCTAACTCCAATTTTATGTGATTGCTGTGATTCATATATCTGTAAAGGTTATTTGTAATGTTGTACACCTTCCATATTTCAGGTGTGTTTTTAAGTATTTTCTTCTTTGAAAATATTTGATGCAGAAAACTGGCAGGGTTGATTTCAGACACTGGCATCATCTGGTAGCTTCTATGATATGTGGGGCTCAAAAAAAAATCCATTACTCTTCCTATTGTAAAGATTATTCATAGTCAGCCAGTGAAGCCATTTTGAAGATTGCTCTGGTGCCAAAAACACAGCTACTGAGGATGGGGAAGGCCTATTCCTGTGGCTATAGAAATGTGTTGGCTGCCACCCAGTATTTGGGAAGATATTAAGAATACATCTCTTTCCAACTTTGAAAGGTTTATTATTTTATTTCTTTAAATCTTGGTCTTGATTTTAAGTGCATTAATTCAGATTAAAGATAGAGCATAATTAAGAAAATATTTGTAGTTGTGTGAAGTTGAAAACAACTAGATGGTACATAATCTTTCAATCAAGCAGTTTACTTTCTGAGCTTATACAGAGGTTTTTAGTGTTGTAAGCTCCTCAAATTTTGCAATAAGCACAAGTAGGATATCAAATTCAGTAATAAACAAAATTAATGAAATTTCTTGCCATTATGCATTCTCATCTCACCTCCTCCTAAGATCCAATATCTTTGCCGCCCATAAAATTGTAATTGCTGTAGTAACAGCAGGCATTTTGCTTTCCCCACTACTCTACTCTCTCCAATTTTCTCCTGCTCATCTTGCAGTAGTTCCTATGGATGTCAATTCATTGTTCAATTGGGCTTCATAAGAGTTGAGCAGCCAGATGACCTCCAATCCCACCAACAGATAAGTGCATCCTGAAAACTTCACTATAATGCCAACATCCATCATGTTACCCTTATACCATGCCATATGTAACGTGGATTTATCAATCTTAAAAAGCTGAACAGGGTCAAGCCTGGTTAATACTTGGATGGAAGATCACCATTTATTCCAGAGCTCTGGAGCAGACTGAGAATTCAGTGATCATGTAAGATGACAATAGCATACCATTTTGGTGACGTGCCAAGAGAGCTAAATGGATATGTCCATGAAGTCACCAAAATATGAGCTCAGTACTAAAGTTACTATGAGATGGTCAGCATGCAGAAGTAAGAAAGAGATCATAGTGGTGAGTAAGTTATGGTGGTGGTGGCAAAACACTATTGCATCTCCAAAATCATACCTAAGCAGAGCCAAAAGCAAGCAGCTGCAATATGATACTTTGTCTACTAAGTTTTCTGGGTTTTCCTTGAAAGGAAGCATGTAGCATTTGTATTAAGTAAAAATAAGCTTGTTCTGGAAGAAAAGTCACTTAACTCCTTCCTGGATCACCAAGTTCCCATCCTCTAGAGTTACTTATTCTTAGGCCCGAATGTCTAATTCACTGAGTCCCAGAACTACCAGAACTTATTCTAAATCTTATTCTAAGGTTTTTAAAAAAGAGTAAAGATGTCTTTGATTTGAACTCAACTGCTACCTCTACACGAACATATCCATACATTTTCTGGGTAGGATGTTTGATCAGTTTCTCAGTCTAGCTAACAATCTAAAATTCTTTGAGTACCAACTAAGCCTAACCCTGCTTAGATTCCAAGGCCAGACAAACCTTATAAAGTATGGCCACCTGCCAGATTGATGGCTGTGGGATGCCTCTTTTTTCTGACTGACTCACACTCCTCTATCCACATACCTTTTATTTCTAATTATTTGTAGGCAGCACAGGCCTTGACAGCAGAGCAAGTGGTAAACTAAATTTGAAATTCCCCCCCAAGCCACCTGTCTTTTACACCTAATTTTCACACAAACATCCCTTCTGCTGAGAACACCACTCTGCCATAAGCGCACCCGAAGCAAAATAAGCACGTAGATCCTTACAAACAATGAAGGGAACATATCTATTAATAGCAGCATCTCCAGCATTTGCTTCCTCTGACTCGTCTGGAGGGTTGACCAGATTAAAAGAAGAAGAAAAATGTATGCATCCCCTTCATGGTTCAGTGTCTCCTAATTGTTCCTGCAATCTGCCATGACATGTCAAACCCCCCCAACCTCTGCTGAGGCACAGAATATAACCAAATCCTTTTTATATCTCTTTAGCACATAACTTGACAGTTACATAGCTAGGCAACTGTTTTGTTTTCTCTGGAGCAAAGAGAGCTGTCAGGGTGGTGATATTAGGTTCCCTTCAGTGACACAGGTCTGATTTTTTTTTTCTTCTCCTCCTCAGCAGCATTTCCTTATCATTCATGGTTGGAGCTGAGAAATGCAGAAGGTGGCAGATGCTACTATCAAGATGATGTACTTCCATTTCAAGATACTAAAAAAAAAATGCTCCCTGCTAAAACTGCTGGAAGGCTTCCCTTTTTAATGAGCCACTACCTGTAAATGAGACCTGTATGGAAACCCAGTGGACATCAGCAAAACTCTCTCTCTCCAAAAAGTCCAGGAGCTGAAGACTGGAAATTATATAAAAAGAGAATGGAAGAAGTGCATGTCAAGAGGCAAAGAGCCAAAATACATCTCCTGAGAAATCAGCATGCTTGGAGAAACTTCAAAATTGATAGGTCAAAAAATTATTAAAATGTAGGAAAGAAGGAAAGGAAAGGAAAGGAAAGGAAAGGAAAGGAAAGGAAAGGAAAGGAAAGGAAAGGAAAGGAAAGGAAAGGAAAGGAGGGATTCAGGAATCAGTTGAGTAATGGGCATTCGTGCAATGCATCCTGGTTATATGCTCTGGATTACACCACAAGCTAAGCTACCAAAACCTTCCTTAAAATTAAATACACTTGCCTTATTTTGGAAATGCAGGGACTAAATCTTAACCAGGCTCAACTCAGTTAAGCCTGTTAATTCAATGCCTAAATGAGAGCATGCCAGCTAAGAGATAGCAACCTTCTGACCTACTATCCTTTTACCTTTGAACTCTGCATTATGTGGGTCTCTCATGCACTTATTAAATTTGGGAACAATAGGAAAGAGTATAGGACAACAAAAATATGAGCACATGATGGCTGGATTCCCACATTGCACAAATCACAATTTTAATTATAGATTGTTCAATAAACATAATTGGCCAATCTCATATAATCCATACTGTAAATATCCCCAGTCAGCATGACCATTGCTGAGAATTCTGGGAGCTGGGGAGGGGTGAATTATCCCATAAGCCATAATTTACAGTCTTCACTGAATTCATGCAAAGGAATCTCTGGAAAGCACTTTGGCTTCTCCTTGGTCTTTACTTTGCAAAGAATATATTGTTTCGCCTTCATAGCAGCCTTCAACGTAGATTTAACTGAAAAAGAACAGGAGGCACAAAATCAACCAGAGAGTTTTATTCAAAACAAATGTTAAATTTCCACCCATCTACATTTCCATTTTCCCCTCTATGCCATGGATGGTACAATTGGTAACGTAACAGTACATGAATTCTTGACTCTATATCTGAGCAGATACACATACCACTGCAATATGTGAGAGTTGTGTTTTGTGTATGTCTTCATAAAAGATCATGTATCAATTTGACCCAAGGTTAAAAAAAATCTTATATGTGAAACATGTAGGGTGTTGTAGAGGTACCTAGAAATTGTCTGTGGAGAACTGACAATTGCAATATAATAGGGATGGATGGTTTTAGCCTTGTCCTTTTGTAGATCTAAATCTTGAATACTGTTTGTTCATTTAATGCTTTATCCTAGTCTGAGTGATAATATTGCCTGAAGTGCAAGGCCACAATGCACTTCAGGCAATATTATCAGAATCAATCTGCCTCCTCGGAGATGAGAAAAAACCTACCTAGTAGCATGAAGTGATCCAGAGACTTAACCCAAAAAATTTGTTTCAGCCAAAACCTGACACAGCACCAGGGAAATGTGCCAAGCTCCACCAAACAAGGGCATTTGAAGTTGAGTAATGGACATGGAATATAGCTTTCAGAAGCTTAGACTGTACAGCCTCTAAAGTAGGAGCACCCTTATATACACAAAGTTATGCATCATATAGCAACAAACCCAGAATTTTTGCTTTCTACAATTTTATTGCTACAAGAGAAGAGTCTCTCTTGATTATTACTATATCTTAAGATTGCATTATAAACTCTTTGAGCTCTAATAAAAAGCTCAACCATAAAACAAAGTAGAGATTCAGATGTTCGAGCCACAGAGTGATCAATTTTGCGATCGAAGAACTGGCAGCAGAGGAACCATTCTCCCCTGTTTCTTTCACATCTGTGTTGACTTGAGAAAAATGTGGGGAGTTTTGATGCCAGTTTTCCCAGCACTGAGGGGGAACCAGTTTTCTTAATACTGGTAACCCATAGGCAGAAGTAGAAGAGACTGTGGACAAGTTTCTGTGGGCAGCATCACCACAGGGCTGCCAGAAATCTTTTGCAGATGAGAACAAGGGTGGAAGTGATACATTGGCGCAATATTAGCAAACAGCAAAGGAGATATAAGAATTCCCCAGAACTGCAAATACTGTAGTCCCAATGAAACTGACTGCAATATGCCTTGCCAGGAGTATCTAAAATGCTTAGGCACAAAGCTTTCACTGAAGTCTCCATTACATTTGATAAATTAAGATACCAGGTTTTACAAAGTAAATTTATTCAGCCTCACATTTAAACTAGTCATAAGCTATTAGAGCATTTAGGCAGAAATTAAGTCTTCTCAGAGTTGTAAATGCATCTGGACCTGATGCAAATTAATTCATGGATTCCTAGACCGCGGTCTAAATTGCCTACATGAAGGGCTTCTGGCAAGGGAGGGGCTATGCCTCACAAGAAGCAGGAAGAACCTTGGGAAAACAACTGGTTCAGCTTTATCCAGAGGACCTTAAGATAAATCTGGAAGGGGAGGGAGACCAAACTTTAGGATCTAATCCCAAATATAAACCTCAAGACAATCAATCAAGTAGTTGTGTTTGAAAGAACACACAATGTAACAGACAGCACATTCTATCTGTTAAAATATTGGTATACTGTATATTGTGTTCCTCATGGAAGTATCTTTATCTGGTTAGTCTTTACCTTTATAGTTCAAAAAGCAAAACAAGTGCCTTATGAATGAAGGTAAATATACGTGATTCAGAATAATGTCGCAGGATCCTATCTGGGTCGGTCACCAGGGCCAGAGATTTTGTCTTCCGAGCTTTCAGACTCATTGTGGAGCCCACCCTCAGGGAACTTCTGTTTATTTATTTATTTATTAAATTTATATGCCGCCCTTCTTCTGAAGGACTTGGGAGGCTTACAGTCCATATAAAAACATGTAATAAAAAAGTTAAAATAAGATTAAATCAAAAATTTGGACCAGACATACAGTTAAAATTTAGAAAGTTAAAACCATCCAATTTAAAATTTAAAATTAATATTTTATGGGGAAAGACCAGCTAGCTGAAACAGCCAGGTTTTGAGGGCACAGCGGAAAGCACTAGGTTGGAGACAATCCGGATTTCCATCAGTAACTCGTTCCAAAGAGTGGGGCCTACCACAGAGAAGGCCCTCCCCCTGGGGGTCACCAGCCAATATTGTTTGGCCGATGGCACCCTGAGGAGGCCGACTCTGTGGAACCACACTGGTCGCTAGGAGGTTGTCAGTGGCAGAAGGAGGTCTCGCAAATATCCCAGGCCTAAGCCATGGAGCACTTTAAAGGTCATGACCAGAACCTTGAATCGCACCCGGAAGGCCACCGGAAGCCAATGCAGGCTGCGTAGGAGAGGTGTCACATGGGAATGCCGAGGCATCCCATAAATAACTTACCTTCAATAGCTGGCTCTAGCAGGATCCAATCTGGGTCAGTCACTGGGAGTGGCTGCTAGAGAGAAGTTCCTTGACAATGGGCTCCAACAGAAGTCCAAAAACTCAGAAGACAAAACCTCTGGTTCTGGTGACCAACCCAGATTGGATCCTGCAAATGCTTTATTTTGAATATTATACTGTTTTAATGTGATATTGTTTTATAATGCATAAAACCTTTTTGCATCTGTACTGCATTTAATTGTAAGTGCTCTATGAGTGAAACTACTACAAACACAATTATATTTATTCACCCTATTTAATTCCTATCAAAAGCTTGATGGCCAGTACTCAAACCTGCTGTCTTGCAGTATCCTCACAAGGAGCAGCAATCCAGAGTACAAGTGGAGAAGCTCTCATCCTTTTCCAGAGAGTTTCTGTGGGACCAATCAACTAGCCAGTCCTTCAGTTATGGCCACATCATCTCTGCTCATTCAGAGATGTGTTAGCTTGCTATTGCTCACTCAGAAGTCCAATTTCTGCTTGTGTATGTATGTTCCACAGCACCATTTCCCTATTATAGATATTATATATACACACACACAAAAAAAAAAATCCCACAACAAACTTAACCAGGTCAGGTACACTTGGTAGTGTTAATCTTGGTCTTTAATTTGGGTGACTTGACCTGCTGCATGAGGTAAACCCAAAGTATTTCATTAGTTTGAATGTCTCATAAAACCCAGGAAATGGAGGAAATCAGTACAGCATTTCACTCTTAATAACTGCCCTATTTAGCAACCAAAGATATGGTGGATTGAAAAAGTAACTTAACAGCTGGTCCTCACATTTATAACCATAATGATATCCCATAAAGATATCTTGTGATTAGCAGTTATGTTGGGCTAATCATTCTAATTTAATTTCTTTTAATTTTTGTATTATATGTTTTTAAGGCCCTGTAAACCGCCCTGAGTCCTTCGGGAAAAGGGCAGTATATAAATTGAATTAATAAATAAAATAAATTTGGGCACTTCACACCTAGTGGGCATTTACAATTGTTACGGCATCCTGTTGTCACATGATCACAATTTGTGTGCTTTATAGATGGCTTCTGACCAGCAGAGTCAATGAGAAGCCAGCAACAAAAATGTAAGTCATAATCACATGCTTTTTGCTTAACAATTACATTGATTAGCCACTAAATTGCTATTCCCAGTTGTGGTTGTTAAGTCAGGACTACCTGTGTACTAATTGTGTGAAAAGAGGTGATATGATATTTACTTGGGACAGGGGAGGGTTCCCATAATTGTTTCTTATTTCTTTGAGGAAATCCAAATAAAAGTGGACTGTTTTTTCTCAGAGCAAATGTGTACATAGTATAATAATAATAACGCTGGGCCTGGACAACTATCAGGTGCTATATCCCTATGGTTATGGGATTACCGATTTTCAGATCGGTAGTGGCTTAGCCACCATGAACCAACCCAGGCACCTACCATCACCAATGATGAGAAGAAATCAACAAAACTCTGTACCAGATCAGTCGTCACCCGGGTCAACAAGGACCACATCAGATGCTAAGGCTCCTGGACATCTGTGAAAAAATAGGCTACAGGACTCGGTGGCTACTGCTGGGAAATCAGGGTGTGCAACTGTAAAGCAACTGGGACAAAAGCACAAAACTTGGACAACCGAAGAATATCCAGAAATCATTAAATGTTACCCTCAGGCAGAACCAGCAGCTGGGGGATTTCAAAAAAGAATTGATGCAGCTGTGGAGGGAAAAACACCCAGAAAGTGATGTAACTGAACAAAGATTAATGGATCAAGGACGTTTCATCATCCATAATAAACTTTTCACAGATGTGGAAATGCAACATCTAGAAACATTGGCTAGAAAGAAAACAACAAATAACGATGAACAGGCTGAAGAAACAGTTCCAACAGCTGAACAAACTGACCAGCCAGTGGAACATAAAGGATGAAGATACAGGATGAAGATCTTCATGTGCAACAACTCAAAAGTGTAGAGCTAAGTGATCTAGTGAAAATGCTAGATCATCGTACATCTTAAGAAGCTACTTGATTGATACCTAGGACTCTGGCAGCAACCCGTATGAACCATTAGCACCAGTCAATGGTATTTGTGATGCATTTTTGAATGTTCAGTTGACTAAGTTTCATGTTTGATTAATAAAGATAATAATAATACTTGCAATCTGAAATAATATTTTCTTAAGGCTACCATCTCTTTAATTAGCAGTCTCCTATTTGCCCATTTCCTTTTAAGGAGGAAGCTATTTGTTTCTTCTTCTATTATCCTAATTCAAATTCCTGAGTTGTCTTTAATAATTGTTTCCCCCGCTATTCTGTTGGTGAGTTCCTTTAATTATTGTTCTGTATTTCCTTCTTCCGAGCTACAGGAAATGAAATTGTGATCTTAACAAGTAGGTTAGGAGGATATGGCCATTATTATGATGCGACCGACAACAGCAGTTCCAAGAACCGATGCAACTTGAAAGAAAGAAAGCAATCAGTTGTTTTAAAATGGGAAAGTATTTGTTAAAATGAGCACAGTGGCAAAAAGAACTTTTCTGAAAACAGCTTACTTTTCAATATAAATATTGCATATTCCTTGACAGCTTTTAATGTGGCAAAATATTAAAGCCAGACAATTGCGCATGAATATTTTCTAAACATTTCCCACCTCCCAATAACCCCACATTCTTGAATCACTATTGGATTTTTGCACAGTTAATGCGCAAAGATCAGCAAAGTGTTCTTAAACACATTTGTGTAAATGGTGCCACATTTGTCTAAGAGGTGCCTGAAAATCTAATGGGCAGCCAAAATAAATAAAATATGAGCAGAAAAAGTATATCCATAGCCCACAGCAAGGGGGTGCAGTAGCCTAGCAGTTAAGATGCTGGGCTTGTTGACCAGAAGGTTGGCAGTTTGAGACCCAAGCACTGCGCAACAAGGTGAGCTGCTGTCCTTGACCCAGCTCCTGCATAACTAGCAATTCAAAATTATATAAATGAGAGTAGCTAAATAGGTACCACTTTGGTGGGAAAGTAACAGCATTCCATGCACCTTAGTGTATAGTCGTGCCAGTGACATCATGTTGTGGCCCCAGCCCCGCAGGTAGCCCTACCTTCTGATGCTGGCTCTAAAGACGACGAAGAGGAGATGGAAGCAGAGCTGGGCAACGTGCCAGCGGGGCCTCATCCGACTCCCCTCACAGCATGTCAGCAGGAGCCAGCCGATGCCAATATGCCTCTGGACCCCAGCCAAGTTGGTGGAGCAGTCAGGGGATGGCAATGATGATAAAGAATCTCTGAGAGAGACATAGAGAACAACATAGGCAACAGCTCTGGCAACATAGCCGGAGGCGTGGACATAAGCTCATTGGGTGGGACCACACCCTACAGAGTATAAGAGGGGTGTGGCCGCACCCAGTGAGCTTGTGATGAACAATGTTCAATTGCATCTAAGGCCCGGTTTTTACTCTGTGGAATTCTTGTTTATTTGAGCTTCTTTGTCAGACTCCTGGCCTCCTGGCAGCCTTTGTCAAACTCCTGGCAGCTTGTTCGTGTTCTTATCTCATGGGACTCATGCCAGCTCCTAATTGGATTGATAGCCCAGCGTTTGTTTGCTGACTGTCTCTTAAAGAGCCCAGCTCCTGTGAGTCCTGCTTTTGTGCTGAGTTTTTGAACTTTGTTTCTGCTAGCTACCTTGGGTGGGGACAGAACACATAATGAATGGGACAACTCACCACAGACAACTCTCTGCAGGACAATTTGTCATGGCCAATTTGCCACAGGACAACTCACCATGGGACAATTTAACAATTCATTTTGCATGCTCGAAGTGAACCAGTTATTAGACCGGCTACATTGCACCACTGGTGGTAACTAAATTTGATAAATAAATGCTGCCTAAATGTATCACTAGGGCAATGGTTCTCAACCTTCCTAATGCCGCGACCCTTTAATACAGTTCCTCATGTTGTGGTGACCCCCAACCATAAAATTATTTTCACATACAACTGTATTTGTATTGAAATATTTGTTTTCCGATGGTCTTAGGTGACCTCTGGGAAAGGGTCGTTTGACCCCCAAAGGGGTCCCAACCCACAGGTTGAGAACCACTGCACTAGGGGATATGATTATCAAGGGCTAAGATGTTTGCCTAGGTGGCTAGCGTGTATGACCTCACTTCACTCCACGTATTCATTTAATGGGTGGAAAGAGAATTATCTGAGCAGCAAACAGCTCTTCAAGATCTTTGTTCAATCCTAAATTGATGTTACTGTTACCTGAAGCAATAAAGCCCAATGATATTTATCCCTGGTAGAATCTACTTTTACTCCTTCCTGACTAGGACAGCAGTTTAAAAAAAAAAGTAGACTGAGAGCTCCCCCTAGTGCTTGCCAGACAATGGCACACAAAGCTTAAAATTCAGACCTTACTCAAAATAGAGGTTCTATTTCTATGTTTTTTAGCTGTAGCATATTTTATATTCCACAATTCAGAAGCACAAAAAGAGAACAGGCTGATATGGGAGAATCATTAGAGAAAGACAAAAATACTGCAAGTGCAAGAAAATCGATCATATAGAAGAAAATATGGTGCATTATCTTGGCAAAAATATAAAATTAGTAACAATTTAAAATTAAGACACAGTACATTCATATATTTGGTAGATGAATGATGGATTAATTTCTTTCCAAAAAATACTTCAGTGCACCCAAGCCTTGGCTTTGAGTCACAGCATATAGTTATGACAAAACAGCGTATGTTGTTATGTTGAACAACAGTTTGGAAGAGGAGAGAGCTTTGCCCAGTCCTAATTTTAAAACTGACTTGAGTGATTTGTTTGTACAAAATCCGTATAGCAACAGTAATAGCAGTTATATATCTCCCCATATACCTCCCCACTTTATAGCACTATTTACACTGTCAGCATATTGCCCCAACAATCTGGGTTCTCATTTTATCCACTTCGGAGGGATAGAAGGCTGAGTCAACTCTGAGCCGGTCAGGATCAAACTCCTGGCAGCAGGCAGAGTTAGCCTGCAATACTGCATTCTAACTACTGTGTCACTACCACATGAGAACCAAAAAGCAGTTATGCATTTACATACCAATATGAACATCCTTTCAAATGCTGACATGCAGATCTCCTGTTTGATGCATGCACACACATGCACACACATAAACAGAGTGCTTATATATATTTAGATTAGAGAAAACAACACAATCACATTACATTTTGACAACTGCTTTCAAAAATGTGTTTATTAGAAAAAGGAAGTACAGAAATGTACTTGCCTACGGAAATAGGCAAACAAAGATTCATTTGTCTGGACTTAAGAATTTGCAATTAAAGGTAAAGGTAAATGTTCCCCTCACACATAGGTGCTAGTTGTTCCTGACTCTCCATTTCAAAGCTGAAGAGCCAGCACTGTCCAAAGACGTCTCCATGATCATGTGGCCAACATGACTAAACACCAAAGGCGCACAGAACGTTGTTACCTTCCCACCAAAGGTGGTCCCTATTTTTCTACTTGCATTT
>JANHFR010005453.1:6689-18900 GCA_032468015.1 Mimophis mahfalensis
CTTTGGTTTGGCTCCGGGTTTGGGGTCTTGCCATGTGTTCCTGGCATGTGTCAGTCTGTTTCGTGTGTGGCTTGGAGTGGGGTGCAGCAGCTGTTGATATGGTCATGGTTTGGATTCTGGCTGGTGGTTTTATATATATATAAAACAGGTTGAGGGTATCTTGGCAAAGTTTTGATGAGGTCACACTCATCATCTTCAGCTGGTGTCTTTGTATATATAATAGAAATATATAATACCAGTCTTTGAGGTGAATTGAAAAGGCAAAGTATTATAAAACATTTTTTTAAAAATAAATACTTTACTACTTTACACATTTGGATGCTGACCAAAGAGTAACTGGATTTATTCCACAGGAAGATGAGGCTTTTCCCCCCGCCTCTTATCACCTATGCATTGAGGAAATGTTACATTTACTGAGAATAGAAGCTTCTTAGAAGTTAAAATAGCTGCCATAATCATTATTTAAAAGCGTGGGTACCTTTGAAATGTAGCTTGTACGAGCTCTTATTCAGAAGGGACTGTAGGCTTGCTGGTTTTAATCCCTTTTTCGTAATGCCAAAATTACTGCTCTCTTTTCTTCCTTCTTCACGCCTCTCTTTCTCACACATTGTGCATCCACAGCCTCTTCTCTTCCCAATATAACTCTTTTGATCCCTTAAACTATTCTGTTTTTTTAAAAAAAATTTTAATGTTTCTGCTGGAAGAAAAGCATGTGTGTTTGCGTAGTGTGTGACAGTGCTCTGTATGCAAAAGTGAACAGTTGGTAATGCATATGGAGGATTAATTAATCCCATAAATTAGGCATCTTATTTTTCAAACAATTAATTTCAATGTGTGAGTTCATGTGTACATGTATAAATTGTCTGCTACTCATATTCATACATACCTCTCCCTCTCTCTCTCACACACACACACAACCCTGAAGCCTCCAAGATGGCCTCAGCCAGGTTCATTTCAGGGTTGACAATCTTTCTCTGTCACATGCACACAGAGATGGAGTGTAGCCTGGATTCCCAGGAGAGAGGGAGCACATTCCAAAGACAGTTATTTAGTGTATGGCACGTGTTAGCCAGGGATCACCAAGTTGGCTGGCTGCCTCTGTGAAAGGATTTTTTTCTTCCAGACACTGTTATCTTTACAGAGGCTCCTTTCTTGTCCCTGTGTGGTTTATTCGCTCACGGGAATCGAACTGCCAAGCTGCCAACCTCAGTGGTACGCAAGCCCAGTGTCTTACCACGTGAGCCACCATGGTCCCTAGCAAGAGACAATTAAATTTAGATTGTTTGTGTGACAGAAAGTGGGTGAAGATGACTCCTCTCTAACAGTTACCACAGCATATACCTTATAGTGATGTCATCATGCTTTAGTCTGGAAAGATTCAGTCTACAGGTGTGTGGCATCTCTGGTTGGAGGAATCGCAACCTAATTCTTTGTTTTTGGACACACACACACACACATTCACATTCACACACCTGAGAAATTTCCAGAATCTATTTTCACCCAAGGTAGACAAGAAGGGAAAGATCGAAGATTGTACAAGATTGTTCTCTGTGTGTGATATGTTCTCTTTAGTGCATAGGATGGTCATCATGAAGAAATAATCTTATTTCATTTACATCTGGAAGGGGACAGATCCTAAGAAGGGCCCTAGGGGTATTTTATGGGGGGGACAGGTGAAAAACATGTAATGGGGGTCATGGCACATGCCAAGGGGGCTACAGGAAAGCAAAATGTATTACACTGAAAATCCTATCTTCTTGATAGTCTTGTGACTTAGAAAAGGGGGGCACCACAGAAAAACAAGGATGGAAGGGGCTCATAGGCATCCATAAATGAAATAAAATAATAAAAATAACAATATACAAATATATATAATAATAAAATAAAATAAAAAATAACAATAGCACTTAGACTTACATACCAGTTTACAGTGCTTTGCTGCCCTCTCTAAGTGGTCTACAGAGTCAGCACATTGCCCCCAACAATCTGGGTCCTTTTTTACCCACCTCAGAAGGATGGAAGGCTGAGTCAACCAGTCTGGTGAGATTTGAACTGCCAAATTGCAGTCAGCCGGCAGTCAGCAGAAGTAGCCTACAGTACTGCATTCTAACCACTGCAACACCACAGCTCATAAAGCACTTCTCTAGGGAATGCATACAGGGAATAAAACCAAATCTCAGATAAAATTTCCCCCCAAAGGTACAAACTTCTCCAAACTTTATTGATACACTGCACAATCACAACCATCTCTTATTCTTTCTGAATTAGAAAAGGTTACAACTACAATGTAACATGCACAAAATTTCAGGTAGTATATTCACCTTTTTTTTTAATACAATTATTGACAGGGGAAAAAAAAGAGACTTGACTTCATTTGCTTTAAGGAATTAAAAATAAACTTTAAAAAAGTATCTCTAGAAGGCTGACAGAAGAAAAGGAAAAAAAAATGCTTTAAAAACTTCCATTGGATTATACTATTTCCCCCCCTCTCGTTAAAGCATTTGAACACTGAAAAATTTATTTACTATTGTTTGTTTCTTTTTATAGGATAAAACGGTGTGAAAACAATATGCACAGCCCATAGCTTTGATACAGCTAGAAGAATTGCACCATTGATAAGTCACAGAACCTGTGTATAAGGTCTAGCAAAGATAAGGACTCTGAAAAGGACAGGTAACGTTTTCATACAACCAACAAGATTCCTCACAATTGCACTTATACATTGCACAATAATTGGATTTTGTTTGAAAGGGAAAAAAAAGCTTGCTGGTACGTGTAAATAACATAAATTATTTCCCCCTCTATTCTGGGATTCCTTGGTTTGTTGGTTTGTTTGTGTCAGTTTATTTGCTTAATTCAAACAGTGAGTTGTTCATTTCAGTCCAGAGAAGAAGAATTTGTGGCCTCTATTTCCAGTAATTCAGAATCATGAATATAAAGAAGAGAAGAATTTTGAGAGGGATCTGATGATCTCCCTCATGTTGGTTTGGCCTTCCATTTAATATATTGGCTATTTTTTATGAAGTCACATCAAACTAAACCAGGTGTTTTATTGTTTAGCATCCTTGGCAAGAGAGCTTTGATGCATCCGTAGGGATTCTGTGTTGATTTCAATAGAGACAGGCATCCGTGAGGATATTGAAATTCACAAAATGAGCCCATGAGCAAGGAGACACATTTTTGCAAGGAGAACTTTACACCCCTATCAATGAGCAGAGATCCCTGAATCCTTGTGAATATTTATTTATTAATATCAGCAACCCTCGGATGATTGAAAGCTCCTATGTTTTATTAAGATTGCACGGAATGGCTCTTAGCTTTCCAACGGGTTCCACATAAGCTTTGTACAGAGTCACAGAAAAACCTAAATGAAGTTTTGGATTGCTATAGGAACAGCAATCACATTTTTTTAAAAAAAATAATAGAATTACAGATAGTCCTTGATGCAGCTGTCTTCTAGTGGGTAGCTGTTTTTTGATTAGACTGATGGGCCCAGATACTTGTTTGATATTAATCATTTCATTTTCTGAAGGAGGGGAGGTCACGTCCAAGAATGGTCAAGTGTCTTCAATTCAGCTGACAGCATAACTAGGTCAAAATATGTCTCGACTTGCAATCTGCATTTTAATTCACTTTTTGAGGGCGGATTTTTCTGAGAAGTAAAGGCTCACAGTAGGCTTAAGCCACAAGCCATGGTTCTACAACAGTGGTTCTCAACCTTCCTAATGCTGCGACCCTTTAATACAGTTCCTCATGTTGTGCTGACCTCCCCACCATAAGGGGGGGGGGACGGACCCACAAGGGATTTAAAGCACCCCCAACCAGCTTGAGAGTCTCCCAGGGCCACCCAGGTGCCCCCTTCAAGACTACCCACCGATTTTCTTAGGCTTCCCTCCTTCGTAGCCTTGAAAAAAACAACCCTGCAAGGTAGGCTGACGACCCAAGAGGCAAATAACTTGGCACTTCCGGGAATCAGAGGCGGGACTTCCGCTCTCAGTCTCCCGTCATTCCCCGCATTTGCCAGAGCCTCACCTGCCCCTGGCGGAAGCTGGAAGCCAGGAGAATGATGGCCAGAAGTGCTCCTGCCGTGACCTGGAAGCTATCTATCTCATTAGGATGCTTGGAGGATGGTAGAAACAGAGCTGGAAGTGCTCCTATCGCTCTAGAGAGGCATTTCTGGTCCCTGGTTTCCAATGCAAGAGCTACTACAAAGATATGTTCTAGACTCTAGGGCATGGGTAGGGAACCTTGGTTCTTTTATGACTTGCGGACTTCAACTTCTAGAACTCTTCTTCTTCCATGCTGGCTCAGGAATTCTGGGGGTTGAAGTCCACAAGTCATGAAAGAGCCCAGGTTCCCTACCCCTGATCTAGGGTCTTAGGTGACCCCTGTGAAAGGGGTCGCAACCCACAGGTTGAGAACCACTGTTCTACAAGGAGGCAATGGCTTCCTTGTTTAAAGACCAGCAATTGATGTGACTGAAGGTACAATCCCAATTTCTTGAAACAGATAATATGGAGCAATGGACATAGCTTTTGATTAGCAGTGTGGCTCAATAGATGATCAGGAATACAGGTGTAAAATGCTTGCTATTTGCTCACATGATGACTGGATGAGCACGTTATCCGAAACCATCATGACACCATGAAACACAAAGGATTACATTATCCCAACCAACGGAGGAATCAGCCATGACTGTTTCCCCTTTAGCTAACCAACTTACGCTGCAAACAAATCAACTCTGAAATAAGTTCTAATTTTTCAAAAAGAAAAAAAAAAGAAAAAAGAAAAAAGTTGGAAATGTTTTGAAGTTGCCTCATTTGACAATATATTCAAGTTTACTGGAAACAGGGAATTTGGAACAGCTTGTGAGAGAAGAACTAGCTCACCTAAATCTTTATTCTTTATTTGTCTTCTGAGCTAGATGGTTAAGGAGAAAGAGAAAAGGGAGCTTGTAAGGCCAGTCATACATTTCATGTATTTTTCATTATTTGTAGTTACTCAACCGCAAAAAGTGGAAAGAAATATTTCCTGTTTTATTTTTCCTTGGAGTCTGAGTTTTTAAATTAATGGACTATTCCTACAGTTCTATTTGGATAGATAACATTTCCATGGTTTTCCCTCTCTTCATCAAAATATATATACATTAAGATGAAAAGGTAGTCAAACACATTATGGCTCTGTTGACATGTCTTTAAAAAGAAGTTATTTTACAGAGTTCTCTCTTTAATCAAACCGATTTGATTCCTTCTACTGGGGAACCATCTAAACTACATAATATGAAAGTGCTTAATTCATACATGTGGACCATCATTCCTGGTTTGTCTCCCTCAGCCCCCACATCAAGCCAGGGTTAATTAAAGAAGTAGATGTGATTTCCCTTTCACTTCCTAAGGAGAGAAACAAATCACAGTTCCAGAAATGCTGATTACTGTCAAACCTCGGCTCGCGAGCACAGTCCGTTCTGGGATTGCAGTTGCAAGTCAAAGTGTTTGCACCATGAAGCTACATTTCTGCACATGAGCAGAAACCAAAACAGTGCAGAAAGGAAGGTTTCCACACTGTTTTTTGTTTGCAAGCTGAGTTTTGGATTGGAAACCGATCCAACCGATCCAAACTGATATGTTTGCAACCCGAGAAACTGTATATTGAACAAGCCAAAATAAGAACTTCCGTGCCTGACATCAAGAGTCAAGCAGGATCTATTAACAAAACAGTTTCATTTTTGTGTGTGAATACAAGCTGTGTGTCCTCACATTCTTGGAAGAGAAGGGTTTGTTGTTGTTGTTGTTGTTGTTGTTGTTGTTTTGGCAAAGTGCAAAACATCCCAGTTAGAGGAGCTTTGGATTGACTTCAGTGGACGTAATAATCCAACATGATGTGTCATTTTGCATTAGCACAAACAGTAAGTGTAAGAAAAACAAAATTTCACCTTGCTCAAGGCCATACAAGCAGAATTACAACCAGAATTTCTGTTGCTAAACAAGGCAACTTGTAATTTTGATCATGTGGCTGATGCTAGAAGAGTCAGACATGCGAGGACCGCTCATTGTAGCTTCAAATAGTCACCAAACGAGCAGTTGCTAAGTCAAGGACTACTTGTACTAATGGATGTGATTAGCATTGGTAAGAATGGAGGGGAGGTGATTTGGGATGAAAGTACTGTCCATATTCTGACAAAATTCATCATACAACCAAGTCAAAGCAAGCGAGAGAGAATTTCGGTGGTGCAACATCTGTTTTCCAGGAATAAGGTCCACAAATGGTTACAAATAGGTCTGAGGAGCTCTCCTCAAGTGGTGAAAACAGCTTTCTATATTCTCTGCAGAAAGTATCCAATATTTCATGGGAAAAGACTCTTGATGAATCAGATATGAAATCTCTTTGAAAGTGCTCAGACTGTTATAGCAAACTAAAGTGTCAAAACTTTTGTTAGTCTCCACTTACATTTCTTCAATTACAACAAAGTGCCACGCTCTTTTAAAGATTCACCTCAATGCCTGCAACCTTGGGTCTATTTACTCGTATGCGGGCTTATTGAAGCAAAAGAACTTAAGCGCATACAGTATAACTATGGTCTACTTGAAACCAACGTCTGTGATTTACCAATCAGCCTTTTATATATATAAGGATATATGGAAGCTTCATACAAGTCCTCGTGGAAACAGATTGAGGGCCACCTCGGCCTTGACTCTCATGGTTGGTGAAGGAGATACTTGAAGTTTTTCACCTTCAAAAGGTGAGGCATTCCTCATAAACCCAGAAGCATTTTCCCCGAGGCATGTGGAAAATATTTGAACACATCAGGCACTTAACTTTAATCATTCTTCAGCAAACTTAGCATGTGGTGTGTCACCAGAATGTCAGTGCACTTAATTCAGGAAGAGTAGCTCATTTCTCCTGTTGCAGAAAATCTCCAAAAGAATTACTTACAGCTAGAGTGTCTGCTTTCCTTCCACTCAGTTTAGTTCTATCCCAAGGGACTGGTTTGATCTTCTAAGACAAGGGGAGACATGCAGAAAAAAAATATATAATGCTGGTGGAAAGGAATTGCCAAGGCAGAGTTGTCTGGAGCTGATTGCAAAATAACTCTGATATGTATTAAAGCCACTAATATTTTCTAGGCATGAATTTACACCTCCTGCTCTGCTGATCTTACCAGTTTCTGCATCGCCCCCTTGGAAGCCCTATAGATACTCTGAGTGGATATGGGCATGATGACCCTTCTATGAATAATCAGTCTATTGTTTTGATCTGGGGGCATCCAATTCAGTCCTAGGAGTTTGTGGTTAAGTCAAACCAAGAGTTTATTTCACTTGGCTATGAGTTAGTGTGAGTGAGGTGGCTCACGTGGTTGAGACACTAGGTAGACAATCAACAAGTCAACGTTTGAGACCCAAGGGCTGTTGCATGGTAGGATGAGCTCCTGTCCTTTACTCCAGTGCCTACCAACCTACCAGTTTGAAAGTGTGTAATCACAAGTAGATCGATAGGTACTACTGTGGTGGGCACATTCATGGGACATGCAAGGAGCCCCCAGTTGGGCATTTCTGGGCAACAGTGATGTCATCCGATAATCCTTTCAATACAGAAGTGCCTTAAGTTCTTCCAACACAAATGTGAGTAAGTTAGTGCTAG
Organism: Mimophis mahfalensis; assembly: GCA_032468015.1. Lineage (NCBI taxonomy): Eukaryota > Metazoa > Chordata > Lepidosauria > Squamata > Mimophis > Mimophis mahfalensis. The sequence continues at coordinate 14,328 of JANHFR010005453.1, forward strand.
AATAACTCTTTCTAAATCTGCCACTGGAGTCAGGATCAACTAAAGTCCAAATGTATCTTTTTTTTTTTTTCAAATTCTCTAAGACTGAGGGAAAAGCTATCATCTCTCTGAGCATTTATAGGCGTCTTGCTGCCTATTTTTAACTCTGGGGTGAAGCAGTGAGTCTTTGGCCAAATATAGCTCAGCAGTTTCTTTAGGGACAGAAATCTCTTTTTGCATTAACTAGACTTTTCGGGCAGAGATTAAATCAGACTTCAGAAAGCTTTATGGCACCGAGGCTCTTCATGACAACATGATCACAGGAAAACATCACAGCATCTCATGACACTTTAAGGACAAATTATGGCATAAGCTTTCAAAGGCTACTTCAGTATACAAATAGCTTCAGAGCTGAATAGGGAAAGTTGTGCTATATCACCGGCATCCTATATGGGAAAGAATTAACTGAAATGGACAAGAGAATGACGTCATTGTGAAAACCACGTTCCATTTACAGGTCTGTCCCCACCTGTAACAACCCAAGCTCAGGTCTGATGACTTCTTGTCTTGAAATCCAAAGAAATGTGCTGCTATGGACGGTAAAATAAGTTATGGGATGAAAACGTCTGTACATTCAACAATAATGCAGTTGGGGTGTCTCCGTTTTCATCCTGTATCTAAAAACCAGGCCATGACCCCATGTTTTAAATATGAATATACCACCCAAATATTTTAGTCTTGTCTAAGTAAACGTCAGGATCTTTGAATCGTGTTGTACATGTAGCGATAAGCTAAACGCTTTGAATGGCACATCTCTTTCCTCATCCAGGTAGGCCCATTGAGGATTTGAACCAGTCACTCACAAGGTCAATTTGGTGTTGTCAAGACTCAACTGAGAGCAGCTCAGTACAGTGGCTGCCATACGTCCTTACTGCTTTTCAGGGTGTAGCTGAAGAAGACCAGTCTTGGAACCATCCACCTACTGAGAATGTTCCCCAAGAGAAAAGCATAACATCAGGAACAATGAATTATTTCCCCATCTTGGCTTCCAGCTAAGAAATAGCCTTTACCTACCACCAAAGAAAGGGTACAAATTAAACATTTGGGAACTTGGATCCCTTCCATGGGTCATCATTGTGTAGATGACTTCACTCATCCCAGCTATCCAACTTCGATTAGGGTCTTGATTTGAAACGAGTCATGTCAGCGTTCTTCTTAGCACTCTATAGATTAGAACTACCTATTGGTTGATATTTCTTTCTAACAATGGTCTGTAATGTTAGTAGGGTTTGTTTTTTTTTAAAAAAATCTTGCTTATTCCAGACATCCACAAATATCCCAACACCAATACAAACCAAAACAGCTTTTTTGTTCCTTTCCTTGCAGGAAGCAAAATCCTTTCCTACAACTTTTAGGACTTTTTTTTGTGCAGGCAGAAGCAATTTGAATCTTGGATTATCCAGAAAGAGGAGCCAAGGGGAAAATTTTCAGGAGCCATCAGTGGTGCTATTACAAAACAGTGACCTGAAACAATTCCTTAGCTGCTTTGCAGGGCTAGTGAAGAAACCGAAGAGGTACACACAAAATCATATGGATCTCCTCCTCTTTTGCTTCTTCCCATCTCTGATTTGTTGCTCTTCTCCTGTTTCTTCGGTGTTAATTAAACGCTTAGAACTTAAGTTGCTGTGCAAAAACCCTTCTGTCCCAAAAGAGGTTTCTGAAGAAATGTACAACTAATGTCGGAAGGAAGTAGCAAAGTAATTGGCCTCCAACAGCTTCCGAGGATGGATTTGTCAGATAACAAACACAAAAGTTGTTCAGGGGAGGCTTGGCCAGGGATGGGGTGGTGAGGTGACCCCATTGCTGTTTCTGGATAATGAAAAACAATGAGTCTCTTTGAATGTCTATGTGCAGTAGAAAAATTGGGGGCACTGGAAAAGATGGCAAGTATTTCCCCACTAAACTCAGCACTTTTAAGTTGAATTATTTTAAGGCAATGCTTGACAATGGAAATGTTTCTCTGGGATGATATGGGCAAGGACGCAAGAGGCTTAGAATCCATGGATTGACACAATTGCTGATACCCACGTGCTCCACAATATTATTCCATTGTCTTTGCCCATTCTTTGATTTTTATTTTATTTTTTTTACTGTGCCTTTTCTTCATCTATATTACTCATTTTGATCCTTTATGGACCACATCCGTGCCTTCCCTCTATGGCGAAGAAGGCCAAAAGATTGCTGTGGAATGTTTAAAACTAATAACGTGCTGAATTATGAGGAATTAAAAAATTGTCTAGCGAATGGCAGGGCTCGATGAAAGGGGAACAGGCTGATAGATGTTGGAAGGACGGATGGGGAATTGAAGAGGAACAATTTGGATTACAAAAAAGAAAAGGCTCATCAGATAATTACGTTGATAAATTGATTAATTGGCAAATAAATGACTGGGAAGGCAGATGGATGGATAATTGGATGGATGAACGGATGAATGGGCAGAACGATGGTCTGATGAGGCTGATAAATGTGCTTGACTTGCGATTCCATCACTCCAGGTTTTTTAGTAGCGATGAGGAAAGGAGAGCTTCCAACACTCCCATCAGTTGACTAACCCATAGTCGACTTCTTAAAGTGCAACATGGTGCCCCACCATCACTTCCACCCCTCATGTAACCCACATCCTGGGGAGGTTTGCAAAGACGGCCTTTGCAGAACGATGGAAAAGGCCTTCGAAGAACCAACCAAAGGGGGGCGGGTGAGAATCCAAAATATGAGTGGACGCTTTGAAGCATGAACATATATGTACAGCGTTATCATTATTTTAAAAAGGAGGGGGCAGTCTCATTGGTCAAGGAGACACCGAAGGGAGAGGATGCTTTGTTGAGTTGCTTGATGGACAGTTGTCTCTTGGATAAAGCATCTCTTTTTCCAGAGGCATTTGGGCAGGCAGAAGCATTCGGTCAAAGAAAGGAGAAGTTAAGATGTTTTTCAGAGGGTGTTTGAGGAGGATGGAATGGTCGAGGAAGGCTGTGAAAACTTATTCAGCTTGTCCGGGAAATAATTGTGATGAACCGATCCAAAAAAGGGTGGTTGGCTTGGTATCAGAATGCCCCTCCCTCCCCTTGTCCTCCCAGCAATAGAATCGAGCTGTAGACTGGTTTCCTTTTTCAGTCCCCCCAGCAGTGTGGATGGTTAAAAGTCTGTGGTGTGGGAGAAACCAGGCAGCATTTTGCAAGGATCCTCACTCTTCTTATCAAAACTTGAGCAGGAAATAAGCAAAGAGCGTGCCCGATAGCCAGATGCAGGCCATCGCTCTGGAAGCTGCATTGTTGCCATCGTGTACCGCTCCTGGGCCTGGATTGGATGACAGACACAAGAAAAAGGAAGGAAAGAAAGACAATAGTAGTTAGCAAAAGGAGATCTGCCCCCTCTACAAATATCAAAGGGGATTCTGAGAAATGCTTGCAAGCATAAGGTAAATTTGGAAGAGAAAGTCAAAAGTTATAGAGAGAGACTTGGGGAGAAGTCTCAGGGCAGAAGGCAGAGGATAGGTTCAGAAGGCCAACTAGGGTTTTTGAAGGTCTTGGGTATAATGGTTAGGTTTGCCCCCAAATCATTACTTAATTACAGTTCAGTGAAAAGTATTGTATGTAATTGGAGAATATTATCTAGTGTCAATTCTGGTGAACTAACACTGTTTATTTACTCTTTCCATTGATTGTTAGAGTATAGACCAGGGGTGTCCAACCTTAAGGTGTCCCAAAGGTACTTTTTTTCAGGAGGAAACTGGATTTTCTTCTTGTTGTTTTTTCTTTTGAAGATGTTTTGCTTCTCATCCAAGAAGCTTCTTCAGCTCTGACAGAATAGTGGGGATAGTTGTCAGAGCCAAAGAATCTTCTTGGATGAGAAGTGAAATGTCTTCCAAAGGGGGTGGGTGGTGGGTGGGTGGGAAACAAGAAAGTCCACTTGCCTCCTGAAAAAGGCACCTTTGGGACAACCACGACTGGATGACTGAGAATCTCTACAGACGTTTAGCTGTACAATTTGGGATTATAAAAACCCTTTGAATAGTGTGGGACTAGGAATGGATTTCCAGAGGAAAAACTGCAGACTACAGGAACCATTAGCACCACTCAGGTGACCCTGGGGTGATCCTGAGCACAGATAAAGCTCCAGGTGATCTCAATGACCTCTAAAAAGATACAAATGACCAGCTGTCTGCAAGGAGTATAAATCTTTCCATTCCCCACCATCCGGTCAGAGCTGAAAAAGCTTCCTGGATGAGAAGCAAAATGTCTTCAAAGAAAAAACAAGAAAGTCCAGTTGCCTCCTGAAAAAGCACCTGTGGGAAAACCATGACTGGATGACCGACAATCTCTACATTTAATAAAACTTGTGGGTTTCAACTCCCAGAATTCCCCAGCCAGCCAATGCCCTAGCATGGATTTCAGCCTTTTGCTCAGAAAACTTTCCATTCCTAAGGGGAGCCCTAACATCTTCTTTAATTATCCTGTTTTATTATCCTGGCCACTTTCATGGTTGGTCTGTGACACAATGATGATGATGAAGGAGGAGGAGGAGGAGGAGGAGGAGG
>JANHFR010005456.1:12031-22158 GCA_032468015.1 Mimophis mahfalensis
TCAGCCGACAGGGAGCTGCAGCAGAGGGCCGAAAGAGCCGCATGTGGCTCCAGAGCCACAGTTTGCAGACCCCTGGGTTAGCATCCTAGAAATTGTCACTTGCACCAGTCAACCTAATTAACCTCTTATTATTTTCCTCTTGGCCCTGATTATAGGCAGATATAAGATCCAGAGAATATATCCGGAAACATATGGAGATCAACGTTGCTGTGCCCCCTCCTCAGCCAGAGAGGTAGGTGTTTACGTGGCTAGAAAGCTACACATGCTGCCCCTCCCCCCCTCAATCTGCTTTTTAATGCTTTTTAAAAAAAAATCCCATTTATATCCCGCCTTTCTCCGAAGACTCAGGGCGGCTTACAATCTAAGAGCGGAACTCATTGTGCTCAGCAACAGCCTTCATTCCATGTATATGCTTGCTCATTAGGGCTTTTGCCCCCCCAAGCGGTATTTTTACAAAGTCAGCTTATTGCCCCCAACAATCTGGGTCCTCGGAAGGATGGAAGTCTGAGTCAACCTTGAGCCTGGTGGGACTCGAACCTGCACTAATTGCAGGCAGCTGGTGGTACTTAAGGAGGCATTATCCCAATGCTCCACCGAGGCTGGGAATGGGAATGGCATTGAAGTGGCATCCAAGGTCTATGCTGTTCCTCAAGACCAGCTATTTCTGGCAGAGCCTCATATGTCTCTGCAAATTAGATGGTTTCCCAAAACCTTTGAGTCAGATTTGCTACGACCTTGAGATGATCGCAAAATGTATTCATATCTTGGAGCAAAAGTGCCGTTTTGGCACCATAGGTGCCAAAGGTGATATGTATGTTCTGGGAGAGTTGCACGTTGTGGTACATCCAGAGCTATTCCAGGAAAGTGACATTTTATTCTTAGAAATCAGTCTTCCAGTGAGTAGCACTAACTTACAAGGAAGGAAAGTTAAAAAAAGAAGAAGTGGAATTTAAGATCCAGCCCTTATGGATGGAATGGGATAACATACTCCACATTTGCATAATTGCATCCCAACATCTAATGCTAGTGCATAGATTGTTGTCACGACACATGTTTGATCACTTGCTTCCTTCTTTAGAGACCAAGATCTGGAAAGTGCCGGATTGGGGGAAGCTGACAAAGAATGAAGGCAAGCACTGAGGTATGACTCTTCCAGGGCGGGTCCTTAAGTTGGGACAATTCCCCATTCCAAACCTTATACTTTTTCAGATTCTTTTTTTTTTTTTTTTTGGTCATCTTAGTTTGAGCCTGTCCTTTTTTTTTCTTTCCTAGAGCTAATCACAAAGATGAGCTTTCGTCTCAAAGGCCACCATCCCGGGGAAGAGAAGGTGGCAATTTCCATCTATTCAACAAAGCACTGCCCAGGGGTCAAAGACAATCAAGACAGCTCTTTCAAGAGTCCTTTCATCCAGGGATTTGCCAACCACATTTTGGAGCAAGAAATATTGTCCTAACGGAGCAGGCCTGGGCTTTAGGTGAACACAAAATGATCCGGATGAGCAGTGATCTAAGGCAGTGACGGTGGGTGGGCAGGTTGCCCTGTGGAGCTGACAGATTACTTTCCTGCAGGGCAGAGAATTTTGGGTGAATTCCTCAGGGAGGACTTTTATTCTTATCTGCCATCTGCTCCATTCCTTATCCTGAAGCTTCCTTTTGGGACAGTGAAAATCCTGAAACTTAGGATAGCTTCCCCAGTTTTGGTCCTTTCCGGGCGTGCTGCCTGGGAATTTTGGGGGGTTGAGGGCCAACGTATTCTGGAAGGGAATAAATCATTATGCGCCAGTTTAATGGTCAGAGGCTCGGTTTGATCCCTGGAAGCAAAAAAATACACTTCCTAACACTGCATTACATATCGACTGAAGACACTGAATGCTGGACCATGGTATGGTATTTTATTTTTAATGAATTGCTGTTTTCTGCTTATTTCATTTATCCCATTTATACACTGCACGCTTCTAGCAAAGCTGCCTTGTGGCAGTGTATGTGCATCTATGATGATGGGGAGTATCTGCTGGTTTTAACAGGTTGAATAGCCTGAATTATTCACAACAATTTGCTCAATTTTCCTCCCATGAAACAGATGCCGGTTAAACCTGTTATTGAGCTAGGAAAGAGTTTGGGTTCACCTTGTAAGTTGACCTTGGTGAATTGGCTGTGACAAGTTGGCCCAGTGAGTTGTCCCATTCCCTACTGAACAGAGATTGTCCTGATGCCCCACTGCCCATCCTTGTGCTGTTCCCCTCTCCCGGGAATGGGGCTGAGATTTTGGAAAGACTACTGATGCAGTGGCAATGCTGGGCAGCTGCTAGTTCTCAGATCTGTCTCATCTGCCCACTTCTTGTCTCTCTTCCCCGAGAGCAGGTACTCATCAGTGCCAAAAATAAGTAGCTTGTTTCTAGGTTACGCACTCCAAGAGTTCTAATTTCAGAGAAGGAGTAAGTTGTTTCCCAGGGCTTCTGTCCTCTAGTGCCATCTTACTCTGTTGCATCAACTGTGCAACCGCTTCACAATAGAGAAGAGAGAGTCTAGATTTAGCACAACTTTGTTCAGGCCAGTGATAAGGCTGGCGAGGAAATCAACCCTGTTTACTAAAGGGGAAGTCCTGAGTTCAGTGGCACTTATTAGAGAATCAGCAGGCATGCCGCTTCTGTTCCCCGAGGTATTCTAGCGTCCACCTGGAAGTGCACAAACCTGCTGTAGAAACACTTTCTGTCGATAAACAATCTCCGAAAACTGCTTTCCTGGAGATACTGAAAACATTGCTCAATTAATTAATTAGCTACCAGAGAGTCTGTTAATGAGCTTTTCAAAGTTTCCTGCATTTGTTGGCAGCTCTAAGGGTTTTTAATCCTCCTGCCCCTCTGCAGGATAAAGGAAAACAGCTCTGAACATTGATGGGGCATCAAGAATGTGGTCCAATACATTTTTTCAAGTTATAATTCAGTGTAAATTTTAGTGCTTTACTCCACATATTTTCCCATTGATCGAGCATTCTATTCAAGTTTTTTGCCACTTACAGTGCATTCAAAAAGTATTCAGACCGCCCCTCCCTCTTCATTTTTGTCACTTTTGTTATTCTGCAGCCCGATTCTACAGTTGTTGAAATTCATTTTTTTCTCATTACTCTACACTCACTATCCCATACTGACAAAGTGAAAACAGAATTTTTAGAAATGCCTGTCAATGTATTAAAAAGAACAAAATGAAATATCACATTGGCATAAGTATTAAGGCCCCTTGCAACAACACTTGATATTTAGTTCTGTTGCCTCCCATTACTCTTGATAGTTGCTGTGGTGTTTCTATACCTTGATTGGAGTCCACCTGCAGTAAATTATATTGATTGGACATGATTTGGAAAGGCACATATCTGTCTATAGAAGACCTCACAGCTGACAATGCGTATTGTAGCACAGCAAAAGCCATGAAGTCAAAAGAATGGCCTGCAAGCTCAGAGGCAGAATTATTGCAAGGCACAGATCTGGGGAAGGCTGCAATAAAATTTCTGCTGCACTGAATTTCTGCTGCACTGAAGGTTCCTAAGAGCACAGTGGCCTCCATAATTCTCAAATGGCACAACCAGTACTCTTCCAAAAGCTGGTTCCTCAGTCAAACTGAGCAGTCAGTGGAGAAGGGCCTTAGTAAGAGAGGTGACCAAGAACCCAAAGGTCACTCTGACTGAGCTCTAGAGCTCCTGTGTGGAAATGGGATAGAGTTCCAGAAGCATAACCATCACTGCAGCCCTTACTTTATGGCCGAGTGGCTACACAAAAGCCTCTCTCAGTGCAAAACACATGAAAGTCCGCTTAGAGTTTGCAAAAAAGCATCTGAAGGACTCGGACTGTGAGGAACAAAATTCTCTGGTCTGATGAAACCAAGGTTGAACTATTTGGCCTCAATTCTAAACATGATGTCTGGAGGAAACCAGGCACTGCTCATCACCTGCCCAGTATTATCTTAACAGTGAAGCATGGTAATGGCAACATCATTCTGTGGGGGATATTTTTCAGCAGGGACTGGGGGACTAGTCAGAGTTGAGGGAAACCTAAATAGAGCAAAACACAGGGATATCCTCAATGAAAACCTGTTCCATAGCACTCTGGACCTCAGACTGGGCCAAAGGTTCATTTTCCAACATGACAACGACCCTAAGCACACAGCCAAGACAACACAGGAGTGGCTTAGGGACAACTCTGTGAATGTCCTACAGTGGTCCAACCAGGGCCCTGACTTGAACCCTATTGAACACCTCTGGAGGGACCTGAAAATGGCTGCCCACAGATGGTCGCCATCCAAGCTGACTGAGCTTGAGAGGACTTGCGAGGAAGAAGGGCAGAAAATCCCCAATTCAGATGTGCAAAGCTTGTCACGTCATACCCAAAAAGAGTCAAGGCTATAATTGCTTCCAAAGGTGCTTCAATAAAGTTCTGAGTGAAGGGTCTGAATACTTACGCCAATGTGATATTTCAGTTTTTTATACCAGATTTATAGAATTTTTATAAGATGATGTACTGTTGGTATTTAGCAGCTGATAAATTGTCAAAAAAGTATAAGGCATCTGAAGATACATTTTATTTTCGGTGGACATGTAAAAAAGCTAAAAATTATTGGGATCAGATATATACCTTTATTTTGAGAATTCTTGGAATAAACGTGCAATTGAAACCAAAGATTTTTCCTTTAGGTTTGATGGATTGAAAAAAACAACAACTGGGACTTCATAAGATCACAGCAGCAAGACTTTTATATGCACAGAGATGGAAGGATTTACAGATTCCCACAATGGAATAATGGATGGTGAAATTAATGGAGTTGGCAGAGCTGGCAAAATTGGCAACTTTGATTAAAGAAAGACAAACTTCGTTGCTACCTGGAAACCACTTTTGGATTGCTTGCTTGAAACTGAAAGAAATGAAACTTTAATTGTGGGATTTGATTGTTACAACTGTTTATAATTATCAAAATATATGCTTATATTTGTATAGGTACCAAAGAAAATTGGAAGTTTTGTTTTCTATTTTTTTTTCTATCCTTCCTTTTTTACACTCTAATCTTGTTTCACTCTTGACCTTTTCCACCTATTTCTTTATTTTTCTGTTTTATATTTTATTATTTGATGAAACAATAAAATTTTGTAAACGAACAATGTGGCTCTATGCCCCTATATAAACCGAGATCAAGATTCATAGGTTGTTTGCTGATCCTGGTAACCATCCTTTTTTGAAATGCAGTGATTGCACATAAGAAAGCACTGCTGGGAGCCATTTGAAGGATGAATCCTTCAATGTACCAACCTTCAGTCACCTTTCAAGGCCGTTTCCCTCGCTTTGTGACAGGAACCTGGTCTTTGTTTCTTGGCATAAATGGAAGACCAGCTGACAAGCGATATGGTTTATGTGGAAATAAACCACCCAAGGATGAGCCCACCTCTTGGAATGATGGCCATGGGGTGGAAGGAGTTGTTCCTACAATCAAAATCTAGTCTTTATTCTGAAACTGCTCTTTCAGAGGAAGCCCTAATTGGCATCTAGGAAGGGTTTGATTAGGGATAGACATTTGGGATGTATATAGCAAGATCTTTTTCCTCACACCAGTAAAGGGGAAGAGAGTAAGACCAGGCAGTTTCCCTTCTACAAGACATGTTAATACTCTTAAGCTCGGTTTTTATTTGGTATTTAGCTGGAAGTTGTGTCAAACACACTCTCCGGTGAGCCTGTCTGTGTAATGCCAGTGTGCGTGTGCGTCCGTAGATGGAGTCAACATTTGGGAAGAACATCTTGCACGTGGAATATCTAAGGATGAGTCAGACTCAGCTAAAATGAGAAACTGAGTTGCACTCATGGTGTGAAAATTGTGGTTTCAGTGTAGAAAAACATCTTGCGTTTTTCTTTTTTGTCTTTGGGGCAGCCACACGCAAAATACCACAACTTGGTTTGTAATAGCCTAACGATAATTTAGAATGAGATAATCTAAATTTAGGGGATTTAGAAGCAAAGTTGATTTAAAAGTGAAATGCTGAAAATAAATCCTGACTGGCAATTGGGTAAATGATGGGTATGGGTACCCATGCATGTTATTGGATAAGAATGAGGTAGGGAAAATATGCTTGCTTGTATCTGTGGTTGTACTGTTAAGAAAAAGGTTGAAGGGCTATTAAGGAAATAAGGGAAGAAACTGGGATTCTTACTGAGAAATGTTCTTAAATGTTGCTTAAGCACAAAGGTTGTCATTGTTTAGCTGGTGTAATGTGTGTCTGCCTTTTGCTTGAGGGTGTTCCCCCCCACATGCTATCAAGTCATTCCAATGTCTGGCCTGTCCTCCCTCCCTCTCTGTCTGCGTGATTGTGATTGCTACTGTCACTTTCACACCTCCCTGGGGAACAGATGCTGAATTCCCAGCTCCCTATGGTCCCAGCAGATGGGTGGAGAGAGGACTTTGTGTATTGGGTGGGTGTATAGCTTACGGAAGCCAACCATCTGCTCCCTTGTTTTGTAGGAGGCTCCAAGGCCGAGGTTAAAACACAGGCTTATGAGGAGCTTTAAATCTTCCCTGCCAGATCCGTTGTGCCACCTGCAGCCTGCAGACAGTCGTATTTGGCCTCCAGCAGTCAACGCTGTAGTGGCCAGCATGGTGGTTGGCAGGATTGAAAACTCACCCTGAAGCTGACAGGAAAGAGGATTTGGTTGTATTGCTTACACAGAGGCGTGGCGGAAATTGGTCTGCAGATCCCTGGGAAGTGTGCCGTTTATCTTGTCAGCAAAAGCTTAAGCCGACCAGTCAGAGCTCGTACTCCTCTACCTTTGTTTATTTCTGACTCAAGTTCAACCCTGGGTTATCTGGCTCAGGATCAATCCTGATATGCATTATCCTTGGCCTATGACTGCATCCACAAGACCTCCTCCACTCAATTCTATCCTGCAGGTTATCCAAATCTCCCTCCTTTCCTTTTTGACTAAGTCCTTTTAGTTTTGATATACGCAACTCTGATTTTGCTTCCAGCAAAGTTCCACGAGTCTCATCCGGCATCCTGACTTCACCTCAAGTAGTAGCTGTTCTCCACCTTTACTTTGGCCGTGATCTGCCATTTCGGCTCTCTCACCGGCTCCCTTCTTAAACCCAATCTGTGTGGCCATCTTGCTCGATCTTTGTGGAACCATGCTGCATTTTTGACATTGAACTTTGACACTAGGCCCAAGTTCCTTAGCCTACCTCACGGGTGTCAAACTCTCTGTGTCATGTTGCTATCACATGTCGTTTCACAACGTTTTTTCCCATTCATGGAGCTGGATAAGAGTGGCCTGCAAGTGACGCATCTGGCCCGTGAGCCGCCAGTTTGACACCCCTGCGTGGCCTATTGAATTTCTCCGACTTAAAATAGCAGGGTTGTCTAAGGCAGGACAGCACACTTTTACACGCCCCTTTTGCTGAGGCAATTGGCGCAGTAGCCCAGTGCTACCCCAGCCATTGCAGCTGCCGTTTCTTTGAAAGCAACCAAAGCTTGTGGCTGCTGGCAGATAAGATGCTCAGCTGTGATGTTTCCAAAAGGGTGGAAACGCAGGGGCTGTTAAGCATCTTGCAATTCAGCTATTTTGCTACCGCAAAGGGTCCTTGGTGAACAGCATCTGCAAAGGCAAATACAATCTGGCTGAAAGCAGTGGTGCCATCTGCCCACAGCTGTGAAGGTGTCAGAGCCTGAATCTCCAGGCCACCTGCCAGATGGCTCCATCCATCATTCTAATGCTTCACTTGTTCCTCAGATGCAGGAGCTGGAAACAGCGCTTACCGTGGTCCTGCAAGGCCGTTTGGAAGGTGGCCTGCCACCTGTCGGGGGTGGGGTGGGGGAGAAAAGAAGGCAGGAAGCAAAGAATCTCCTGCTCCCTCTGCTTCCTTGGTAAAGTAGAATAACCTGAGAAAGAGCTTGAAGATCGCTTGGCGGAGGCAAGGGGGCTGAGGAAGCCAGTGGATCCGGAAAGCCATAGAATGAGATGACATCATCAACCTCTTCCATACGATTTCTGTGCTTGCATGAATGTTGGCACAGGAAGGACCTTTGGATGTTTCAACAGGAGCCCCAGAGCACCACCACATCCTAGAAAGGTCATCATCATCATCATCATCATCACCATCATCATCATCATCATCATCATCATCATCATCATCATCTTCATGTTCCTTCTCAGAATGGATGTCTGACTCCTAATTTTTCACTTGCAGTTCCTTAACTGGAGTAAGTTTCTCCTTTATTGACCAGCTGGTTGTGGATCCTCTCCTTGATTCAACTGTGCCTTCTCACTATATGCATCTGGGGCTCTGTGGATCTTCTTCAAGGACTGACAGTGGGAAGAAATCTGGGGCTTTCACTCCAGCTACTAATTTAGTTTTCTATTTTTTTAAAAAAAAATCAAGATGGTTCACACATCACTCAATGTCGGGGTGAGGAACAATGGCCCTTTTATGACTTGTGGACTTCAATTCCCAGAATTCCTGAGCCCTGTCGTGCTGGCTGAGGCCTTCTGGGAGTTGAAGTCCACAAGTCATAAAGAGGCCATCATTCCCCACCTCTGCTCTATGCCATAATGAGGTTTGGGGGGTCCTAGCATAGCATCTTTTGTGAATCCAGCAAATTGTAATTTATCTGACCTATTTGACAAGCCATGGCTAAATCAAGCCGTAGCTTAGGAGGATGAGTAAATCCAGCAAACCTGTGGAACTTCATGCTCCAGAAATTACAAAAGTACTCTGATCATAACTAGGATGTCAGTGGAGACTATTTTTAAAAGCTTTTTATGGTAGAAAGGAGCTGTTGTTTTATTTTGAATGTATACAAAGTGTACAGGTAATCCTCAATTTACATACAGTTCATTTAGTGACTGTTCAAAGTTACAATGGCACTGAAAAAAGTGACTTATGGCCGTTTTTCATACTTAGGACCTCTGCAGCATCCCCATGGTCACATGATCAAAATTCAGATGCTTGGCAACTGACTCATACTTATGGTCTCAGGGTCCCGGGGTCATGTGATCACCTTTTGCCATATTCTGACCAGCCAAGTCAATGGGGAAGCCAGATTCACTTAACAACCGTGTTACTAATTTAACAACTGCAGTGATTCACTTAACAACTGTGGCAAGAACAGTCATAAAATGGGGCAAAACTCAATAAATTTTTCACTTGGCAACATATATTCTGGGCTCAATTATGGTCATAAGTCGAGGACTAACTGTAATCAGGGACATTTCTGTCATTGGAGAGTGCTGTTCCAGAGAGAAGGGGAGCAATGAAACCTCGCTCCAGAGTTCCTGCACATGAGATTCCCAAGAATGGGACCTGGAGAGAGTCTTCTCCTCCAGATTCAAGCCATGGGCAGATTGGGAGAAGGTAGCCTACCCTCTGGAATGAGTTACCCCTGGAGCTTCGGACAACCCCTGACCTCCAATCCTTCCGCTGCAGTCTGAAGACTTGGTTGTTTCAATGAGCTGATCTGGACTGATACTGGGTTTTAAACTATTTTATTGTTAGTCTAAATTTTTAACTTTATGATGTATTGAGTTAATTGTTTAATTCGTTTTTAAATTTTATACTATGTGTCTTTTTGTTGCTGTAAGTCACCCTGAATCCTTTGGGAGAAGGGCGGCATATAAATCTCAATAAACATAAACAGACATAAACATAAACAAACGTTTATGGGTGACCACTCTCAGCTTGAATTGCAGCCTGCCCAGGTAATGCCTGCGTGTCAATGTTAGTAGTTCAAAGTTGACTCAGCGATTTGAACTTCCCCGCCTCTCTCATTCGGGAATTTGAATTTGCTGTCCTTACAGATGGCAGCAGGAGGCAACCACCTCTGGAGGCAAGTGCTGGAGAAGGAGACAGCAGTGGCAACTTCCTGGAGCTCACCTGCAGTTTCGGTTGTGCCTTTATGCCCCCCTGAGTACTTTAAAAGTCAATAGTAAAATTTAAAATCAATGGGAAGCCTGGCAGGAAGGCAGCGCAGGGGCGGGCACGCAGGAGGGATGCGCGGCTATTGTTCAGCCGGGGTAAGCCGCCAGCATGCTGGATCCTATAAGCCAATTTTACTTAATAATCCCACTAATATGGAATGACACTGGTTGTAATCCTTCAGTGAT
>JANHFR010005458.1:12731-23122 GCA_032468015.1 Mimophis mahfalensis
AGGAAGGAAGGAAGGAAGGAAGGAAGGAAGGAAGGAAGGAAGGAAGGAAGGAAGGAAGGAAGGAAGGAAGGGGCATACAAAGACTGAGACAGCTGTAAGTTAAATGCAGCTGTGAAAATGCTAGATTGACAGGGTTGTTTTAAGATACAGGTTACCTTGAGAAGATCGAGTTCACCGGTGTTTTGTGCATAGTTCCAACTTAATTTTCTTGTCCCCGTAGGATCTGCCCAAACAAACAGTCTAACTTCCTTCGGCTTCAGTTCCATCACTTCCTGCAGGTCGCTGCGTGGATTAAAAAACACCAGTGGGAACCTCCTGGGGTGACTCTTCAAAAGCAGTGCCTCTTGCTCCAGACGTGGGCGCCTCCCCACCTACCTCTGCTGGTACTTCAGAGGCGCCCACGAAGTCTGGTTAATGACCAGCGCAGGGGCAGCCCCCTCGTAATAGTCGGAGAAGCTGATCACGATGGAATGCTCGGCCACGCTGACGTTGACCAGGACGCCTGTATTCTGTGGGGAGGAAGAGGAGTGATGCCCGCAGCCCCTTGGACGTTTCACAGCAGCCCCAGAAGTGGCCGGAAGCCCCCTCCTGCCGTTGCTCTGGACCCTGGCTCCCACCTACAAGGCCAGGTTGCTTTCTTAAAAGAGAAGAACAAACCTATCTGCCATCTTACCATCTTTTCCAGGCTCAGCAACGTCCCGTTGTCCTGCCGGTTGTAGAAGAAGGGCTTGGAGAACTGCTCGGAGCCGCTCACTCTGATGCACAGCTTGCCAGACGGACTTTCAGGCCAAAATGCAACACACTGGCAGAAAAAAGGGGAAGATAGAGCAATAGGTAGGCCAAGGGCTTTGATTCATGTCTTGTAAGAAGTTGGAGCTGGCACGTTCTCCAACCTGGCGCCCCTCTAGATAGTCCAAATCAGCTGTAGAGGAAGGTTGTGCAGTTTGGTAGCCAATTATTGACTCTTTGACCTCCGTCCGAATGTGCTGCTTTAGTGTCCCAACAGATCGGATTAAATCAGAGAGCAATAATAAGCAATGGTCATTCTTAACAACAGAGCTCCTTCCAAGTCACGCGGCTGGCCAATGAACCAAACATCGCAACCATGTTTTACAACCAGAAACTCTTAACAAGCCCTGGTTTCAGAAAACTGAGAGCAAGCCAGCTAAACTCAGCCTCCCGATGCTACCTCTGAGGGTGAGAAGTAATTCCATTTATTAGTTGGAAATGATCCATCAGCTCCTATTTCTCCGAATTCCAGCTCCAAGGAAGACGTGTTTGTTATGGTATAGAACGGCGTCAGAGTGACGATCCGAGTCAGGTTGAAGCTGCTCATTTGAATAGTAACGCCAACCTGCAGGAGGAGATGGCCGTTATATTGGCCGTTATATTTCAAGGAGACTGGGCAGAATGCGCATTTTAACATGGCTTAGAAAAGGTCTGGCTTGTGCTGATCTAAGGGGTGGCTTTGGTTGCGCCCCGCCAGGACGAGGAAATCTGGTTCCCCCAACAAGGATCCCCCCCCCCCCGAGGGGGTTCGGTTACCCACGGCTGGAACGAACAAGGGCAGTTAGTCGAGGCAGGAGGCAAGGGCAGAAATCCAGCCGTACCAGAAAATCCATGTTGCTGGCTGGACACTTCACACACCCAGAATTTCCTACTGTATCCAGGGAGAAACTGCTGGACCAGGTACTGGTGGAGACGCACAGCTGGATCTAGATAAAAAGGGAGGACAGAAAACCAAGGGTTTGTTTCTGAAAAGCAGAGGGGTCCGTTCCTCACAACAAGAGGCTACAATTACGCTACAGGTCTCCAGCTACAAGCCACGAGTGGCGACTGTTAGAAAAGCACAAGCAATCAGGTCTCACACGTTCTTGACCAACTGAAAAGACAGAGACAAAAACTTCAATTCAGTTGGCATTAGGTGGCAGTGAGGGAGGGAGAACGGACCCATCCTTGGGTAGCTGCAGGCATAAACAAAGAAAATTGAGATCCATTCAAAGCAGCATTCAAATGGCTCATTTCCTATTAAGAAAAATGAGGGGGAAATCTGCAATAAAGTGCGAATTGGGAAAGCCACATAAGAAAAAATAAAGCTATAAAATTAATTAGGAAGCATTTAGTCCAGCACTGTCTAGAGGGCGAATCAATACCAAGCTGATTGCATATATTGGAGCTTCCTCAAAAACAGCCAGCAATTAGTCAGAAGAAAAAACCAGGCAATTTTTATGAGCAGGTTGAACCCAACCTTTGCAAATTGCAAAAGACACTGTTAGTGAAAACCACCCGAACTGCGGAGCCCAGAGCTTCTGCAGCCCCATGAAATGGAAGCTTGGCCTCCCACCTTGTTTTTACTGAAAATGTTCTTTTTCTTGAAGGAGAATAAGACGGTGTCCCGAAAGTCTGCCGTGTGCTTCACGTGAACATCCTCGGCGCGGTACTGGAGAACGCGGGACGTCTTGTTGATGATCCAGTAGGGACTGTACACCGAGAGGGTGGTGTGGGTGCTGCCTTTCCGGACGTGGATGTAAATGTCCATCGTCACCGTTTCTGTAGATTGCGAGGTGAAGCAGACCGGGAAGAACTCTGGCAGTGCGTCATGGATCCGGACGTGCCCGTTCCAATCTCTCCCCTGGTATCTGAGCAACATCAGCTCCATGAGCTCCCCGCCGATTCTCGCGTGAAGGACGTCAGCAGCGCTTCCCTCGTGCAGCTCGTGGGCCTTTGCCGTGCCCTGCAAAGAGCATGGGAACCCGCTAAGGTGAGCAGAACCGGGCGGATGTGGACGGATGGGAAGCCCTTCCTGGGACACCGAGGCAGAATTAGACCCTCAATGTTTGCAAGGAACAATTAAAACACTGTGAAAAGAACCTGGGGACGCCATCTGTCTATAATGGTGTGGAAGTAAAAAAATGGCTGTAATTTTTCCAGGCAGAGTATGAAAATCAAACTGGAACAGGAATTCCATCATCGATCGGGGCAGAATTTCGAGAGCATGGCACAATTCCTAGCTGAGATGCTCCAGTTCAGCTAGACTAGTCTTTCTCAACCTCAGCAACTTCCACGCTGGTTGAGGAACTCTGGGAGTTGAAGTCCACACCTCTGACAGGTGCTGAGAAACAGTGGACTAGACCAGGAGTCTCCAACCTTGGCAACCTGACGACATGTGGACTTCAACGCCCAGAATTTGCATGTGCTGGCTGAGGAATTCTGGGCATTGAAGTCCACAAGTCGCCAAGTTGCCACGGTTGGAGACCCCTGGACTAGACGGTCTACACTTGCCGCAGACACAACTGCTCAGGAGTTCCTTCTTGTGCACCCGCCCAGACTGCTTACAGGTGCTACCTGTATCCTAAAACACACTGAACCTGGGGCTGTTTTTTCTTTTTTTTAACAGGAAAATAATATGCTCTCCAGTTCATCAACACCATATTTTTAAAATGCTCCTAAAAACTATTTCACTTTCAGCAGGATGGAGAGAGCTAAAAGCAGTCAGGGCAAAGTAAGTAGAGTTGTGGAAGAAAGACAAACTTTGATGTGTTGCAAAAAAAAAGAAAAGAAAAGAAAAGAGGAAGGAATTTACTGAATGCTGAAATCCGCTGGGCCCTTTGGAGCTGCATCACGGCCCCTCTTGGCTAACGTACCTCGAGGATGTACTGCAAAGAGTAAGGTAGAAGATTCTGCAGGGTGAGCGTGGGGTAGAAATGGATAATGTAGGCCGGCTCCCAGTTCTCCTTCTGAGTTGCGATGAAGTTGAGCTCATCGGGCACGGCCGTGGCTTTCAAGCGGAGTGGCAGGAAACTGGTATCGGTGGCCGGGCACTGAAGCATACAGGTAACCTCGCTGCTCCTGTGCAGCTCTTCTTGCCAGGATATGTAGGTTGCGGACGGCTCATATTGTCCTTCTAAGATGCCCGTTGGCTGAACATACAGCTGGCACCTAAGAAGCCAGTCACAGAAAGCAGGAGACATTGGGGGGTGGGGGGAGCCCAAACTTTGCGATACTTTGCAATAAACAGAACTGCTGAAGTATCTGAACAAGTGAAATATTTACCGATACGAATCTAACGGAACATGGAATTCCTCTTCTGGAAGAGACACACCCAAAGGCTTCAACTGTTTAATATCCTTCACAAATTTGTAGATTATAAACGGGACAGAGAAGTGGTTCTTAATCTGAAATGGAAAACAGAATATGAATAATACACGAATAGATGAATGATTCCAACGGAAGATAATTTCTATCGTTCAGGGTTGAATTGTAGATTTCCTGGTGGTCTCAGCTTGGTGGTTTTCTTGCAAACATCATCAGTGCTAGAAGGGAGTGGGGTTTTTCTCCCTGATTCCATGCAGCCCCTTGCCTGCCAGTAGGGCGTGCTTTTCCACCGGGGATCGGTGCTGCAGGAAAGCACCACTTTTCCACTGCACACTCAGCGTGTGCAAGGCTTCACACCTTGATTTACCTGGAGAGGGGAGCGCAGGGTGATCACTTTGTTCCCTTCTTCTGCATCTATCTGCACCACGACGGAGTTGGAGGAGCTGCTCTGGGCCGCTCTCACACTGTGCAGCCTCCGCCCCGGCTTGGCTATGGGGACGGCCGAGACCTCACTGTAGCCTTCAGGCCCTGTTTGGCATCAAAACAGTTTTCTTTATGTTATCCCTTCACCTCGGTTGCTTACAAAAAAACAGTTTATACCTCAACTATAATTCAGGCTCCAGAAGCTAACTTGTTCTGCTTACAAGGGAAATAAAATATTTATTGTCACAGAGCTGTGGTAAACCATGCTAGTTTAAAAGGAAGCATTTTAAAAAGTTCTTGTCTGAAAATCGTTCTTGGTCATTTTCTTGGACATACTTATTTCACCTTCCCAAAGCTTGGTGTCTTTTGACTGATTATTTAAAAATAACAGAAAAAGCGGGGAAAACCCCACGAATTGTAACACAGATGGAGGAGATGACCAGGCTGAGCCCGAGGGAGGGGTCAAATGCATAAAACGTTGGATGAGCCCCTGCCCTTTAAAGAATTCAATTAAAGAATGCTTCTTTAATTCCCGCTCATTCCCCCCGACTGTTTTTGTAGGGAGCTTAAGCGTGCCATCAATCTCCTTTGAATCGCCTGAAGCTCCCGAGTTCTCCGGCGCTTGACAACAAATACACTACACATAAAAAGAGCTTAGGATTAAAAAAAATAAAACGGGGAAAAGAACCAAGAAACCAAATGGACCATTATAGCAATGGACGGCTGCGGTACCTTACCAAAGCTCAGAGTCAGCAGAGAGCTGTCTTGGCGATGCAGGATGCTGACCCTTCTTCCTCTGTCCAGGGATCCCGAGGCAGCGTATTCCAGTTCTAAGCTCTGGCCAAGTCCGACCTCATGAGTGCCGTCGCTCTTAGGGACTCCCACAGCCTGGAGGCTCCGGCAGGCCTGGACTCTGACGGGGATCCCCAGGGCATTTCTGACCGAGAAGGGAGCCCTGTCTTTCAAAGTAGCGTCGTAAGTCGAGGCGGTTCCTTCCGAGAAGCCCTAACGACAAAGCCAGGATTTACTACTTGAAGAACGGTGACGGAATCCCAACCAAAGAGATTAAAACAGGGGGGAATTCTGTCTGAACTGAACGGCGGAAGGGCCCTTTCTCCTCCCGCACCAAACCCACCTTGGCCAGATTATTGAGGACCGTTAGGCAGCATTTGGATATCGTGATGTTCATGGTGTCTTTGGAAGAGATGGAGATCAGCTGCTGGGGTTCAGGCAGGATGATGAAGTCGTCTCCTGGCAACAGGGCCCTGTCCTGCTCAGGGTTCGTCTTCATCTAAGGAGGAAGAGGAGGAAGTCCAAGCCACGCCCATCTGGACCACAGGGAAGGCCCGATCTGGGCCCCCAGGGATGGCCTGGGCAGTAATTCGTCCTTCGATCTCTGAATGCCTAGAATGAAGGCCGGGTTATGCCCAAATTATGAACTTGCTCATTTCCCCCCAATAAAAGGA
Organism: Mimophis mahfalensis; assembly: GCA_032468015.1. Taxonomy (NCBI): domain Eukaryota; kingdom Metazoa; phylum Chordata; class Lepidosauria; order Squamata; genus Mimophis; species Mimophis mahfalensis. The sequence continues at coordinate 18,716 of JANHFR010005458.1, forward strand.
AGAACTATGAATGCCGACAAAGCGTTCCTTTAATCTTATAGGAAGAAAAATAGCAAGGTGAGGCAAATGTGAATTTAAAGGGAAGCAAATTCCTACTTTAGAAGTTCCTAACGCTTAAATCAGTATTTCCTAAACCCAAGTAAATTACCCGAACCTGCCTAAAAGTGATTTTTCTTTGGGTAGCAACAAACAAACCCATATGTTTTATTTACAATGTGTGAAAAGGACTTTTTGATGAATGGTTTTGGGTTATGAAGGAAAAAGTCTGGGAAGCACTGGCTTAAATACGTTTAATATGTGGTATTTTAGTCCTTCGGGAGAAGGGCGGTATATAAATCTAATAAATAATAAAATAAATTAAACGTTAATGCAGAACAATACATTTTCTTCAGCTATTTGAACATTAGAGAAAACATTTGCATAATTGCTCCCACTGAATTAATATTATTTCTGTAACTGGTGCTCAAAAGCTATTCATCTGTGAGACAGAGGACCAACTGAAACAAGGAGATTAAAGGCGGCTGTCCCCCTGCCTAATGAAGATCCAGACCACCAATTTTGCCAAAGTGTGGTAAAAATACACTCTGCATGTTTATCATGCACAGGAAACAAAAGGAAGGTTAAATGATTGCTTACTTCCAGCTTTAAGTTCCAGCGATGTCCTCTATCCACTTGTTCTATCAGAGGTTCCCAGAGAGCGTGGGTCTCGTTGTAATAATTCACCTGGGATGCCGGATGGAACACAGAGCAGAAGGTTTCTCTTCCCGTGGAAATCTAGTACAAGGTCAAGCCCCAAACACAGACCCTATTTACGTACCTCCAGAGTCAAATCCGCTCGGGCTGACATGAGAGAGGACCAATTTTTCACGGTTCCAGAAAATGCAGATTCTGCTAACAGTAAAGGGACGGTACGATGTCCCAAGCCACACTCCAGGGTGACCTGAACCGATTTCACCTCCACCTCAAAATGTTCCTTTTTTTCACTCGGCTCGCTGGCTAGCAAGGCTTCCGTGGCTTCTGTGGCCATGTCGACGCCCAGGAACCAACTCTGGCACTCGTCCACGGATTTGATGCTCCAGAGGTCCACAGGATTACAAAGGGTCCCTCCAGATTCTTCCTCCTTGTTCTGTCGCTTCATAGCAGCCAGGATAGTCATTACCGTGTTGAGGATTATTGGCGACACCTTAAACATGAAAAAGGATACTAGAGCTGAGCGGTTCAGTTATAATATAGGCAGTAATTGTAGACCGGTGTTTTTCAAGCCCGACCACTTCCAGAGGTGTAGACTTCAACCCCCACAATCCCCCAGCCACAGGGTCCCGCCTTCACGGTCAAAGTCTGAATTAAATCAAGGGCGTTCAACATATCAGCTAGCACTGAAGAGCTGCGATTTACACATAAATTCAGAGTGATGGTGAGATTATTCCTGATAAAATCAGACCAGTGTCTTTACTATGGAGGACCAGAAGACTGTGGGTATATTGCAGGGATCCTCCCTGGAAGAGTGGACTTTCTACCCTGCACACTGTACATCTCAAGTCAGCCACAGAGTTTTCTAGAAATACACCGGAGCATCAGGGCAAGCAATTTGTTACTAACTTTCACAACCAAGGTGTCCATGTTCACATCCACGCTTTGCACGCCAGAAGTGTCCATCGTGGCTTCCACAGCTACAGAGCATGGTTGCACCACCTAAAAGAACACCAGCAAACACTGGGGTCAGTGCCCCCCTCCCATGGGCAGCAAAGGAGCCCCCTGCCCGCAAGGGGAAGATCCCAGCACAGGGCTCACCGTGGTGACGTCCTTCTTTGCCGTCCCCCGGAGGAACGGGCAGGCCAGCACCCTGAGGTCCAGGACCCGAGCAGTCATCTGCTGTGCCCCGGAGGCCCCCGACAGCATGAAGCTGCCCTGGAAGGAAGCCACCAAGGCGGGCGCATCGGCCTTGGTCAAGTTGGCCACAAACACAATTTCTGGGTCCAAGATATTTGCGATCACTGACATGTGTGATCGCGCAGCTGCAGCTGTAAAAGTTGAAATTCAGTTCATGGATCTGTGAAATGGTTATCACAACAGAGCAATAGCGCACACCCTTATTACCATGGCTAACAAAAATAAACCAATCCTGCACTTAAGTCCTTGCTTTGGCATCTCTGCTCTGACCATGGAGCGATGCATCCGGGCCAAAACCGAAAACAAAGCCAGAGGTCTTAAGAGCGCAAAACTGCCCGGGGAGTAAGAACCAGGGATATTTAAAGCAGCTGGGCAGAATTCCTTACGTCTGCTGACCTTTCTCAGGCTTATGTTTTCCCTGGGCAGCCAGCTTCACTGCGAACTGGGCCGGTCTTTCTGCCGGTTTGGCTGCCGGCACGGACTGAATGAAGAAGTCGGCCACTGTCAGCAAGAACTCCATGCTGGCACACAAATACAGCTGATCCAAGACAGCTACGATGTCGCTCCCGTTTTTATTTTGCTTGTAGCTGATATCGATCATGACACTATCGGCTTTACCGTCCCTTCTGGCTAGCATCCTGCAAAACAGACATGCATTCATAGAGGAGACGGTTGAATTTATGGAAGAACTTGGAACAGACTAATCCAGTTCTGTATCCTCTGATTACCCTGAAGCTATCTAGGATTCCTGGAATTTCTAGTGAGAAGGCCACTGGATTCAACAGACCTTCAAACGAATTCCAAATCCCCTCCGTGCAAGAGGTAGATTCTTTTAATGGCTGACCACGTGCATTAAGCCAAGCCCCGATGGCGTTCATGGCAGAGAGGTGGAGTTTTCAAATGACTGCTGGACAGCTGACCTTGCAGTTGCCTTCTCGACCCCTTCTCTGAGGTCATCCAAGGTGCACGTTTCCATCTTAGTGCTGACATCAAGAGAGCCGTCCGAAAACATCTGTCCTGATGATCTCATGAAATGCAGCCGGAGTTCTCCAAGATGCAAGTGGCTATTGTGGAGCGAAAGCTGAGATTTCTACGATACATAAAAATGGATGAGATAAAGGGATTCAGCCTCACGGCTCCAAGACTCAATACCTCTCCTAGTTGGGGCTATCTATCGGAACGGAGGAAGACCACGAATGGAGAGCCGTTTTCTATTAAAACTACCGAACTCAAATAACATAGAAGAAATCTCTCTCTCAAAAAAAAATAATATCTTAAGACATTGACACCGTAATGCCCAGGTTGTCAACAGAGAAAGCCCCCCAAGTGAGCGGGGGAGGGCAGGGCAGGAATTAAAATGGGGCAGGGAAGGCTGGAGGCCTGATGCATGTGTGTGTGTGTGTGCGTGCATATATGAAGAGGCACACACAAACGGCCAACAAACTCCAAGATAAAATTTCACAAGTTTCTGGAACAAGCTCTCCGTTTTTGGACCACCCTGATCTAGTTGGCCCATGGGTTTTTTTTAACGCTCTTTCTTGGGGTCCCAAGGAAACTGCCTTTCAAGGACATTGTCACCAACCTGGTTCTTATCAGCATTGTAGAGAACAATGGAGAGCGATTCAAAGTTAAAATGAAACATCAGGGCCACACTTTTCTGGGCTTCACCAAGGGCTTCCTCTGTGGGAACCTCAGGGGTTCCTGGATGATTGAGAAACGAGAGAGGTGTTTAAAAGCAGCCTACGGCTTGTCTGGGGACTGGTATTTAAGGTCATTATCTTCCATTCAATGTCTGATGTTATTTCACAAAGGGAAACTCTATTACAGCCAAAGACCAGCATAAACTGTCATGCCGTTTCCTTCCATTCCACCTTTCTTTCTTGCTGGATTCAAAGGGGCGTACCCATCTAACGTTCTCTTCTCTTCTACACAACGACAACCCTGTGAGGTTGTCTGGCCCAAAGTCACCCAGCCACTTCCACGTCCGAAGTCTCCAGGTTTCTAGCTAATACCCCAAACTCATTTCCTCCAGGGCTCCCCAGGTCCTGAAGGTGGCAACAACCAAGCGATGCATTTCGCAACTCTTGGAGCGAAATGCTGAGCTTCGGGGAAAGACGTACCTCCGCCAAGGGTAGCCACGGCCTCAGCTTTGGGCTTTTTACATTTCTGAGCATCTGGCAAGGTTGAGGGTGGGACTCTGGGATCGGCCACAGCTTCGCTGAGATTCTCCAGCAAAATGTTCATGAGCAAAGTCAAGTCGTCCTGACTGAGGGAGATCTGCAAGGAGGGGGGTCTATTATTCAACCGCTTTCCTCCGGCAGCGCTACCCATTTTATTTTTTATTTTATTTATTTTAATCCCATTTATACCCCGCCCTTCTCCGAAGACTCAGGGCGGCTTACAAAGTGTTCAGCAACAGCCCTCATTCCATGCATAGGCCTGCTCATTAGGGCTCTCGCCCCCCGCAAGCGGCATTTTACAAGGTCAGCTTATTGCCCCCACAATCTGGGTCCTCAT
>JANHFR010005458.1:48882-60301 GCA_032468015.1 Mimophis mahfalensis
AGAACTGCTGGGGTGACAACGGTATCATTTGTGTATTCTTGCAAAACCCTCCATGTTCTTTCTGGAAAAACGGATCTGAGGGCTACTAGAAGCAGCACGTGTGAAGTTGGTCTAAACTTCAGCTTTTCTACAGCACCCTGAGCAAAAATCAAGCACTTGGAGGAAGGGTGTCAAATTTGTGGCGCCTGGGCCGGATGCATCCCGTGCTGGCCCCACCCCTGCCCGGTTTAGCAAAGGGGGGGAAGCCCCGATATGTCACGTGACACCGCCATGACGATGTGAATTTGACAGCCCTGACTTGGAGCATCCATGGACCTGCCAGGGGATGCTTCATACCTGTAATGTCCACTTCCAGAATCTCTGACCGTTGCTGTGAGGTGTGGGTGCCCCTGAGGGGCTGGGGGCTGGGGGCCAAGTCAGTGTGCCAGTGGGAGGGGAATTCTGCTAGTTTGTCTGCTAGTTGGCAAGAATACAGATGTGGTTGCTTTCTCTCAGGAGTGATTGATTGACAGGCTGATTGACACCTCCCCCCCCCCAGCTGGCACCTGCCCTGAGTTGCGGTCCTCCATCCTTGGTGCAGCCCTGGTTAGATTTCTGAGTTCACCTCAATACCCAAAAAGCCATTATTCCCTCTTCCTTGCCTGCTGACGGCAGGCGTGGCAGCCCACCCCCCTGCTTGGGGAAGGTGGTCAGATCGCCCTTAGGTGTTCACCTGGGGGAGGAGGGGGAGGCTGACTCATGCACCTGCTGTGTGCACATGCAGTCGGCAAACATATTCCTGCCCTGTTTCCAGAGGGATCACAGACACGAATAGGAAAAAGTCCACCGTTATCGGCAAAAGGGCCAAATCTTCACCAGGTTACAGGAAGGTCGCCGAAAGCCAAGGAGGTCTGCAGCCCAATGTGAACTGGTTCGAAATAGAAAACAATTTGGCTGCTGAAAATCCTGGAGCCGCATCCGCTTCCTCTCACTTACTCTTGCTAGGGGGAATTGTGTGAGGGTTTTCCTTGGAAGGAATGACTTCCTTCAGAAGCAGCTGCCAAAACAACCTGCCGTTAGAAGTGAAGCACAGCAGCAGCTGCAGAGAGAAGGGGCTGCAGTGGGCCTGAATCTCAGAGGGGATGAGTGGGTCCTTGCCTCCGTGGGCCGGACCCGCTTGGGCCACCTTTTCCTGCCGGTCAGCGCTGGTGAGCTGGGACTGTAAAGCTGGGATCCTGGACATGGAGGTGGCCGAGCATCTGCAGGGAAGCTGGTCTGCTGTTCCTGGGAGGCTGCTGGGCCCAGCGGGACTCGGTGCCCTTGGAGAGGAGGGGCTCCTGGCCTGTGTGGTGGGAACCAGCTCTGCCTTGCGTGGGGCTGGGGCTCCGGCGTCTCCTTCCCCTTCTCCTTCCCAGGCAGGATTCATCTTGACTCCCCCAACTCACCCTCTCTCTCTCACACACACACACACTACACACACACACACACACACACACACACACACACACTTCTTTCCCTCTGCTAGGTTGTAATTAGTAGCCTGGCAACGGCCTGCATGAGCTTTCTTACACTGGAGTCTTTGTTTGTCAAGCTGCCCTTTTCCAAAGGTTTTTCTAGGAAAGGTTGCAAGAACCAGATAAGTGAAGACGGGGCGGGGGGGGGGCAGTGTGTAAATCGGCCAGGCCATTTTTTCCACAGGGGTTGAAGGGACACACACACACACACACCCCACACTGTTTCCTTCCAGATCACCTGAGGTTCATGCTTGGCAGCCAGAGCTCTGTGGGGTCGAACAGCTGGATTGGACCGAAGCCTCTTCCATCCCGCAGCAGCTGGGCCCCCCGAGGAGGACTTGGCCGTCGGCCCCTTCCCCACAGCCAGGTCCTGATCGACGTCTCAGGGCTGGCCTGGGACCTGCCCCAACCTCATCTTTGGATCCCCTCATTTGCACACCTGGGTGCTGCCCCAAGTGCTTCGGCTAGTCCTCCCTTTTCTTATACCCACCTGGCTCCCCCCGGATGCCCCCCACAAGCTATAAAGAACCGCATCGTGGAATCAGCACTGCAGGGCTGGTGTTCTCAGGAAGCCCAGGACCTGCCCAGGGCCACTTGCACGATGCTCCAAGGACGGAGACGGCCAGGCAGCTGGGAAGGAGTTGGGGGTTTCTATTGCTCTTCATCTAGGGACCTCAGCGCTTTCACAGCTCTCTCTGGGACTTCTTCAGCGGGCTGGGGGGCTCTGCTGCTGCCCACAAAGCAGTTGCTTTGGGCCCAGGTCAAGCCCTTGGGCGCCTGTTCCTTTCTCCAAGATGGGGGGAGGGGACTCTCCACCAGGTGACCCCCTCTGCTTCCCCATCTTTACCCAGTCAGACAGGCAGCGGGAGGAGTGCCGGTGGACTCCAAGGGCTGCAGCTTCCGTGCTCGCCTTTCAAACTTGTGTCTGCAGGGAGGGGCTCCTGGGGAGGCTCTGGAAGGCCTGAGGCCTCCTTGTTTTGGGGGTGCTCTGGAGCTTTCCAGAGGGAAGCGCCCAGGACGAGCCCATGTCCAAGCCCTACATGGGCCTCCAAGGAGCTTCCCTGGAATTCCCAGCTGCCTTGTCAAGGGGAGAGTGACGTGTGGAAAGAGTCCGAGCTGCTCCGGCGGCTGGGGAAACCCCGTCCCCCTTTTCTGGGAGCTTCGGCCAACATGCCAGGAAGCGCCGTTTCCTTTGCTGAGCAGGGCGGAAGCAGGGCCGGGTCCCCCAGGGAGCAACAGAAAGTGAGACTACTCAGAAGACAGATTTATGCGTCCCGCGGAGGGAGGCGGCCGTCTTCCGGTTGGTGGATTACTTCCTCCGTCCGCTTCACTTGCTCCCGGAGGCCCTAATGAAGGAAAGGAAGCTGCCTTCCCAGTCCAGGCCTTCGGCTCGCAGGATGCGGCCGTTCAGAGACCCGCCTAGGATCAGATGAGGCCTGGTGAACCCCCCTCCCCCCCAAATTCAGCTCCATGAACAGGCCTTGAAGGGGCAACGGTTGGCTAAGAGCTGCTCGCTTCACCACCTTACTCAGATACGCCAATTCTCCCCCTTTAGTACCAGAGAAGCATTTTTACATTCTCATTCTGGGGAGTCTTAAACAGAGTTTGGATTAGCTGCAGTCCTGGGTGGGCAACTCTGGAATCAGCCAAATTGACCTGGTTAGTTCAAGCTGAACTCCAGGCCTGGAACCCCAAACCATCCTCCTCTGTGATTTAGGAACCAAAGACAGGTGTGCATAAATAAAATTCCACTTTATTTTAAAAAAAGACAGAGAATAAATAAATAAATAGATCTCGGGGGGCGTGAGTTTCTCAGGCAGCTAAAATCTGCATCAGAGGCACCTCGCTCTCCCCCAAAACCAGGTCCCTCTTCATGTTCCCCCCTTTGTTCAAGGCCTTCATCCGGACGGAGAGCCGGCGCAGGTGGTCCTCGGAGACGCCCAGGAAGAAGAAGTCCTCGTTGAAGATGGGGTTGCGGCTCCTCTTGATGACGGTGCTGCGCTGCTTCTGCACCTTCCCCGGCAGCAGCGAGAAGGTGATGCAGCAGTTGATGCTCTTGGGCTCCAGGGGGGCCTCCCCGTAGAGCCCCTCCACGCTGATCAGGCGGATGCGGAGGCGCTGGTTGGTGGGGCAGTGCTCGGAGGAGAGGCGCAGCAGCCCCCCCTTGTCCATCACCACGGTGGCTTCCCTGCCCAGCCGCTCTGGGCCGCAGGGGTAGTCCAGGGGGAAGGCAGGCAGGGGGAGGAGGCTGGAGGCCGGCGGGGGCAGTGGGCTCTCCGAGGAGCGCCGCGGAGACCCGGGGCTGCTATCCGTGGAACTGCCCTCGTCCAAAGACAGGGAGCCGGCCCGTGTGGTGCTGGACAGCCTGCGGGCCCTCCAGGGTTTGCCCAGCAGCCGCTCCTGGCTCCGGGCTTTGAGCAGGCAGCCAGGCCGGGTGGGAGACCGGCCCAGCAGGGGTGAGCCGAAGGGCGAGGACTCGCTGGAGGAGGCCGTGTCGCTGTCCCAGGCGCCTTGCCTGCTGAAGAGGTGCCGGCGGATGGCCACCGGGCTGGAGGATGGCTCCCTGCCGCCATAGCTGCTGGACCGGGACCGGGGCAAGGCCAGGGAGCTGCCCGAGACCTCGCTGTGGAAGATGGACTCCTTCCGCCGGGTGTTGGGGCTCTCCAGCAGCATGCAGAAGCCGTAGGAGGTCTGACTCCTGGGCACGTGGGGCAGAGAGAGGGCGGCCTGCGACTGGGGGTCGGAGTTGGTGCCACCCTGCTCCGGCTCCAGGAGCTCCTCCACACTCTCCACCTGGATGAGGTGGGGCGGGAAGGGGAAGGGGCCGAGGGAAGCTGCCTCCTGCAAGCCCGGCTCGGTCAGGCTGTGGCGGGGCTGGAAGCCCGGGCCGGGGCTCTTGGCTGGCAGAGGGCTGGTCAGCCGCGGCGGGATGCAGAACTCCGGGATGCGGTCAGGGGTCAAGATGTTGGGGAAGGCCAGGGCGGCCGCCGCCTGGCCCTTCTCGGAGGGCAACGTGAGGAACAGGGGGCCCAGCAGACCGGCTTCTCCGGGGGACGCCCGCATCTTGTCCAAGAACCACATCAGGGGGTCAGAAACGCGGCTGCTGCCTGCGGGGAGGAGGAGGCGAAGGTGAAGACTGGCCGGAGAGCTCTCGCCTGCAGCGCCCGCCTTCCCATCCCAATCTGGCAGAGCTACTCCCGAGCCGAAGCCCCGCGCCGCGGCTCCCTCCCGGGCCCATAAGCCTCTCCCTGGGACTGCCACCCTCATAATTCCCTGCCTTGGTAGGGAGGATGCTGCAGGGCATCCAAGCAAGGTGCACGTGTGGACGGAGACGGAAAGCAGCAGGATCTTGCTCCCCACCTCGCCAAAGACCCGGTCTGTAGGGCCCGGGCACAGCAGGGGAGACCTGGGGCGCGTACCTGGCGCAGCTCCGCAGCCTCGCTCGCTCGCTCGCTTCCCGAGACGCCGCCGCTTCCCACGCGCAGGAGCGGCTTCCTCCGGGCTGCCAGCGGCTGTGCAGTGGCCGCCCCCGCCGCGGGCTCGCCCTTTTATGGCCCGGCCCGGAGCCCGGAGCCCAATCGCAGGGCTGGGACGGAACGGGGGCGGCTCCCGCTGGCCCGGGAGCGCGCAGGCGGGGCGGGGCGGCTCGAAGGAGCCCGGAGCTGGAGCTCGTCCCCGGTTGCGGTTCTCTTCGCCCAGCGGCCGGAGGCTGAAGTCGGCGCGGATCCTGCGAGGAATCCTATTTTGGGGGCGCCCTCCAAATCCACCTTGCTTGATTCTCCCCCCGCCCCCGCCCCGGTTCTGGCCTTGCGTGGCCAAGGGCTCGAGGAAACCCCTCCCCCCCGGAACCGGGTTGGGTTTATCCCTGGTGTGGAGTCCTCGCACAGACGTTAAACTCTTGGGATGTGACTGGGCAGGAGCCTCTGGGTGGGCGCCCTCTTTCTGGCCAGCAGTCAAGGAGGGCAGAGAGCAACCGAGCCTGTCCAGAGACCCTTCACGGGGGAAGGAAGGCCTTTTGGGGAGGGGGAGTTGCCAAGAGTGTTTAGCCTGGAGAGCAGCATTCAGTGGGCAAGGAAATCACTTTTGTTCTGGGCCCCTGGAACAGGCTGCCCTGGGAAAGGATGGGCCTTTTCGGTGGGGGTTGATTAAGCAGACGGTTGTGGGGTTGGACTAAATGGTCTCCCAAGTCCCCCTGGCCCTTTCTGTCCCCTGAGGGTTCAGCTTTTGGGGGGAGAGTCTGAACCTTCCCTTCGGCATTTCCTTCCGAGCCAGAAGGTTCCAAGTGGAGACGCCAGCGCAGGGGCTTCTCTAGCGGAAGGCAACGGTGATGTTTTCCACCTTTTCTGAGGGGACACTCTCCTGCCCGTCCCTCCAGCTCCTTCGTGCTTTTCTCCCAGTCACCCACCCAAAAGCCTATGACTAACTTGCAGCTCCCCAGAAGCCCTGCTTTTTCCAGCCCTTCCCAGGATTGGGGCCCTTCTCCCTCCCAAGCCCCCCCCCTGGCTGGCCCTAGAAATGGCACCGACGGATCAACCGGCTCTTTAAACAGAGCTGGCACCTGTCCGACCATCGTGTGGGCTGCAACACCCTGGTTTCTCACAGGAAGAAGTGGCATCTCCTTGGTCAGCAGCCCCGTTTCCCAGGCAAGGTGTCTGCTGCCTGGGACAGTCACAGAGAAGCCGCTTCCAGGAGGGCTGGCTGGCAGCAGACCCAGGTGGGCCCAGGAAGACGGCCTGAGCCAGACTCCCTTCTCTGTCCCAGGACTGTCCGGCTGGCTGGTTTTATTTCCAGCTCCTGGGCGCCTTCGGAAGAGGGCTGAGGTGCTTGGCAAAGAGAGGCATCTTAGCAAGAGAGGAGATTCCTTGAAACCATAAAAAGGAGGAAATTGTGCCCTCTTTTGTGGCAGACAGCAGGCGAGGATGTGGCAGAACTTTGCTTGGGTCAACAGCTCCACCTGCTGGCAGCTGTAGAAAAAGGCCATTTAATTCATCCAAAGTCTACAAACACCTTCAGCTGAGAGGAGCCACAAACGCATTTTGGCACAACAGTGTGCAGACAGAGAAAATTAAACTAACTGAGTGCATCGTGTCTGCGTTCAGCATCCTGCCAAGCAAGCGCAACCACGAAATCACGAACTACCTGGCCTTTGCAAGAGTTCTCCTAAGAAAGAAACTCCTGCACATTGTCGCAGATACAGAACTCCACTAATTCCAGGTGCGGTTTTGCTCCCTAGTGGAGGAACCGACAGGTGGGGGACCTCTTGAAGCCATGTGGCCCACTAGGCTGGGTGCCCAAACTGTGGCCATTGGAGCTCACTGCCTGCCCCACATAAAGAAGGCAGGTGCTCCAAGTGGGCAGCAGCACTACCTCCAGGGGTCACAAAAGCCCACCCATCTTAAAGGTAGAGGAGCACCAGAACTCCCCATTGGTTGCAGAAGCAGAGGAGCATGGACAGCCTTCGCTCAATTCTTCCCCTCTTTTGCGGCTTTGGCCTCCTCAGCCGAGCTTATTTTCAGTCTCAGGAGCCTGGTGGTTTGGGGGGCGGAGGACACCTGCCTCGAAATGTGGGGAGGGAAACTGGGGGGAAAGAGGTGGGTGTTTCCAGGAAGGCCATTTCCTGCTTGAGGGGCCAGGGCTGGATCTAGGAGCCTTGACCCAAGGAATCCCATCCAAACAGAGCTTGGAAAGGCACCAAATTGGAACCACAACCCCTGTCTTCATGCCTCGTGTATTTTGTAATTGGGATGGCCAGATTCCAGCTGTATTCATTCACGGCATTGGACCGAAAATTGCAGGCATATAAAATTGATTCATCATCCCTTCCAGTTATGGATATGGGTGAATTTACACTCTGGAATTGTATCCAAGGAGTGTCGTGGTTTTAAGGACTTCAACAGCCACGGGGAGCAGGACTTCTCTTAATTTCGTGGCAGGGCTGAGTCCGAGCCGTGGCATTGTGTTCCTTGGAGGAAGTGGTGAGGAGGAACCGTCCCCGTGTGACATAAGTTCAGGAAGGATGAGGAGAGCTTTGGTGCTGGAGAAGACTCCTGGGAATGCTATGGAAAGCCAAGCAAACCAAGAAAGTGACCACTGAGCAAGTCAGCTCTTGAGGCACACAGGTGCATGGTTTGAGAGCCAGAAGGAAAAAGAAGAAGAGGCTGAACAGCAACAAGTGAGGAGGAATTCCCTGAAGACTCTGGGGGGGGGGGGGCAGGGCCAGGGAACGTCTATCTCTGCGGTCACTAAGAGCCACCATCAACCTGATGACATGGGGTCAGTCAGTATAGAGTTCTGGCTTCTCTGAGAAGTCTATAATGTTGAGGAAAGTGCAAAAGAGGACGACCAGCAGTGAGTGGCGGGACTCAAGCCCAGGTGTGACCAGTGAGGAAGCCACCAAGGTCTCCTCCTGGACCTTGTTGTCCACTGCATTATTTCTGAAAGGGACATTCTCTCCCTCCCTTTGGCCCTGTGGCCAGTACATAATGAGAGGCAGAAAATGAGTCCCACAGAATGCAAAGCCCAGGGCTTGGAGTTGACAGCTGTGAGTTGCACACCAATGGCGGCTGTAGCCTTGTGGCGCACAGCCTGGCTCGGCCCGTGCTCTGGAGCTGGGCAGAGAGAACGTCTCTAGGCAGTCACACTGAATGGGAAGGGGCTTCTTGTTGGAATGACAGCCGTACAACAGCCTCCAAGCAGCCCTTTGGGGACAGGACGCCAGTTGCGCAACTGGCAGGGTGGCATTTCTAACCAAAGTGTCAGAAGAAGCTGTTTGTGACTCTCAGATTTTCAAAATTTGCAAGCGTGTACAGATGCCTGCTAAAAACATTCTGCCTGGAATGAACAGGACTATCGGAGAAGAAAGGGGGGAAATCAGGAGTTTTTCGTGGGTGGGGAGAAAGCATAAAACACATCAGCTTGCACTGCTGGGTTGTCAGAATATTTCCCCACCGCCTCACAGGAGCTAAAGCTGGATGCGGGGTCCTCCGAAGACGCCCCAGGGCTCCACGCCTGAGGTCCAGCCCTTCTCCAGACAAAGCAAAAGCCGTTTTGCCCCCTTAGTAAATAAAGTTGGTCCTGCAGTAAGAAAGGCTCCCAGAATACCACCCTTTCTGAGCTTTAGGAGGAGAATTTAATTGGCTTCCCCTGAATAATAAGTATGTCAGCCTGTGTAAACGGACGCTTTTCCCCTCCTGCACTGACTACGGGATGAACCAGAATGTGCAAGGTTTGTGCAAAGAGTGTGCAACGCTGGGGCCTCCTCGGCCATCTTGGAAGCAGATGTTCCAAGTTTATTAAAGTTAGCAGTGCAACAAGACTAATCATAATGGGTTTTGCTGGGGAAACCAATTAGTTTTTGGCAGCTCTCCCAGACAGGAAATGCACTTTGGGGACTGCGAGACTCTCCTTCGCAGCTCCTCCGCAGGATCTCGGCATTCAGTGTGTGTGTGTGTGTGTGTGTGTGTGTGTGTGTGTGTGTGTGTGTGTCCAGCCCAGGGCAGCCATGGCCACCATTTGTCTTGCCACAACTTCAAAGGCACACAGTGGTGTGAATCTCAAGCAGGAGCTGAATTGGAATAAAACTGCAGGGCAAAAGGCCACCCTACAGATGTTGGCGGCTGCACCCCAAAGGAACACCCCAAAGGGGTACCCCCTCATTGGCGCTGATCTGCCGTGTTTTCTCTGGAATCAGTTCAAGAGGCTGGCCGTTCAAATGCCTTGGGGTCAGGGGTGGGTGGGCAACTACGCCCCCTTTGCGACCTCTGGGTTCCAACTCGATGCTGGCTTGGGAATCTGAGAGTTGAAGTCCGTGGGCCTCAAAGGGCCCTGGCTGCCCACCCCTGCCAAGATCTGCATGGCTGGCTGGGGATTCTGGGAGCTGGAAGTCCACAGGTCTGAAAGTTGCCAAGGCTGCGCATTCCTAGTCTAGATCAGGGCTATCAAACTCCTGGCTCGCTGGCCAGATGCGTCTCACGCCAGCCACACCCAGGCCCAGTTTAGTGGAGGGGGTAATAGTCCTTATACATCACGTGGTGCCGCTGTGATGACACGAGTTTGCCACCCTGGTCTATATCATTTGGATCGGAATTGCTGTGTTGGATCCTGTGCAACTCCAGGAAAGTTTGCTTGGATTTTCTGCAGTTGATCTAGTGTCATCGGTGGATATATTGCCCAGCTACATTGGACGCAGGTTTTCCAATGTCAAGAACGGCAGCTGGGCCCTTTCTGACCCCCTACAAGTGCCGGGGAGGCTTATGACCACATCAGCAGAGGCACCTTCTCTCTCCTCCCATTGTTCTGCTGTCTGATCTGCAAAGGTTTCAAGGCAACAGCAGCACCCACCGTCCCACCAAGCGTTGCCTTAAAACAGATAGAAGATAGCAAAGGTCTTCTCGGACCCCGGGATGCCCTTGACGAGCCCGGCTGATGCTCTCAACGCTTCCTCAGCTGCCCCTTCCTGCCTGGGAGGTTTGTGCAATGCTGGCCAGCAATTCCATTGCAACCTTCTTTCTTTGCAAGGATCGTTTTGTTGTGTGTGTATAAATGGTTTTTTTTTTTTAAAAAGAAAGATTTTTAAAAAAGAAAGAAAACAGTATGAGCTCTATGAAGTCACGAGAACCACGCAGGACCTTTTTGTATCTAACATGTGGGTTCTTAGAGGAGTCTCAAGCGCCCGTGACTGAAAGGGGTGTGCAGGTCCCTGGTCACTGCAGGATGGCCAGACATGCTCTGCAGCTGAAATTCTGGCTCTCTTGAGGACCCCGGGGGAAAGAGGCCAGTCTGGGCGCAAGCCCTCCAGTTAGTTAATTGTATTAAAAGGCATCCGTTTTTTCTAAACTGCCACTTAAGAGGCTACATTAGTGCTGATTTTTTACCATAAACCATTGTTTATTAAACAAAGCCAGAATTCTGGGAGTTGATGTGCATACATCTGAATCTTGGCCTGTTTGAGAAATGGGGCTTGAACCCACAGGCCCTGCTTCCACCGGGAAAAGTGCTGGTCCCGATGAGAGCAGGTATCTCAGCCCTTGTGCCAAACACACACACACACACACACACACTCTCCAGGTGTGAGGCTGCTCCATCCTCCCAGAATCCTCCTTCAGGTGGGCTGAGCTACTGGGTGGATGGGAGGAAGGGCAGATGGGGGGGGGGGTCACTTCTTTCCTGGCCAGGACCCCGGTGCTTCTCCCTTTTACCTGCCAACAGGGGGCAGCCTCGTCTTATTTTTCAACCCCTGCCTGGAAGAGAAGCTTCTCGTGAAGGGAGGCGCAGCTTTCTCACCCATCACCCGGGAGGAGAACTTCGGCGGTTCCAGAGGCAGCAGCAGCCCCAGCTTAATGCGTCTATTGCCTGCCTTTTCCAAGCACTCGCTTACCCCAGGGCTGGGTAGCAGGCCGGGGACTTTTGCCCTCCTGGCTTCCTTTTGGCCCCTCTTAAAGGTTTTCTTCCCACGGCCGCGTCGGGTTGCGCGGCAGCTCCTGGGCTCGCGCCCTGCCCGGGAAGGAGCCGCTCGCCACTAAGCAGGGCCAGTTATGCTCTGCGCCTCCCCGCCCCGTCCCCGCTCACCAGCAGTGAGAGCGGACTAGCGCCTTGACTCTCGGGAAGGCAACCCCTCCCCCCCCCCCGCCCTCAAATGGCTTCCAGCTGAGCCTGCCGCGCACCGCCGGTTCTGCGCGCCGAGTCCCTGGGCGCCGCCTCGCCTCGCCTCGCCGCCGGACGCAGGGAAGAAGCCGGGAAGCCCCGCCGCCCGGTAAGGAGAAGGGCCGCCGGTCCAGCGGGGCTCCGTCCTCCCCGCGTTGGCAGCAGTCGCCTCCCCGCAGCGCCCGGGCTCCGCTGGGCCGATCGCCGAGCTGGGCCGGCCCCGGGAAGGCCGGCGCCCCGCCTCGGCCGGGCAGGGTCCGGAGCAGCCCCGGCAGGCGCCCCCG
>JANHFR010005460.1:387960-404164 GCA_032468015.1 Mimophis mahfalensis
CACCTGTGCAGACACCTGATCGTCCAGAGGAAGGTATGTCCAGTGCAACCTGAGCCGGAACTACCTATCCACATGGCTCCTCAGATACTTCTCCCTCTGGGGCCAATCAATCTGTACACTATCCCTCCTCCCTCTGCTCCTTTGCGGCCAATTGCAATTGTTCGGCCGTTTCATTTCCAAGTTATAGGTCCTTTAGTTAGAACCCAGATCCCCTCCGACACTGATACCCTCGATCCCCCATCTTCTCCTCCCCCTTTCCGACGTTCGTGTGATTATCCCCCTCTCCGACAACCCCGCACCTCACCCTGGGGTACCCCCCTAGATAACTAGAGAATACATGGACATTTCCCGGCGGACTGATCCAAAGGGTCGTAACACCCCGAAGGTTCCTGAATCAGGGAGTGTGATCGACCACGTGGAAAGGAAGCAGATTGGGTGGTTTCGGTTTCCCCAGAACTGACTTGATCTCGGACGGGATGGAAGCCCTTTTTCCTTCCTCCCGTTTGGTGCCCATTCGTTCCCCTTGTTACTGTTAATAAATAAAGTTTGAGTCAATACAACGTGATTTCGACTTTATCGGAAGCAGGAGATCATAGGAAAAGACGGGTGGGACAAGGAGTATCAAACTCGATTTCACTGAGGGCCACATCAGGATTATATTTTACCTCAGGGGGCCAGAGTGGGCATGGCCAGGGTGTGCTTGGCCAGCTTGATGCCACTTGTGTTGGGAGTGCATGTGGTGGCCCGAGGGCTCTGCCAGAGAAAACAGGCTCCCAAGTTCCATTTTCAGCTGCAACGGCCTCCTGCAACCCTCTGCAAGTGAAAACGGAGCTCTGTTTTCACTGGCAGAGGCACAGCGGGCCAATCCTTTGTTGTTTCCAGGGCAGGCCCATGGGCCAGATCTAAGCACCCCTTGGGCCAGATCCAGCCCCCAGGCCTTGAGTTTGTCATCCCTTACCTAGGCCCTTTTCAGTCATGTTTCATGCCAGGGCATGAGATAGCTTTGGTCACATTTTTATATGACCTGAGGTGGGTTAGGTGATACATCCATCCTTGTGGTCCTTGATCTCTCAGCAGTTTTTGCTAAACACTGATATGGTATGCTTCTGAACAAGCTTTGTGGGGTTGGGGACTGGTTCCACCATTCAATGGTCCACTTCCTTTCTCAAAATCTGATTTCAATCAGTATTGGTTAGGGATAGAGACTGATCCTTCAGTTCATCTTTTGTGGAGAGTTGCAGGCTTTTACTCTTACCACCCCTCCTTTTCAAACCTACATGAAACCAACAGGTAAGATCACCTACTGCTTTAGGATTCAGTACATGATGATATTCAGTTGCAGGTTGTCCTTCACTAATGACCACAATTGGGTCCAGAATCTAGGTCACTGAGTGAAGCGGCTGCTGAACAAGATAAAATGTGATCATTTTGCTCAATGACTGTTAACCCCAAGTCTCCCAGTTGTTAAATAACCACACAGGCTGTTAAGCAAGGTGCTGGGGATTAAAGAATGGTTGTAAGAATAATGGTGTTCTCTAGTTATTTTTTACTGAATATGAGGTTTGTTCCTCCAATGGGCTGAGGTATTTCCGGAAATCCTTCTGCGTTGGAGGACCTCATCCCAAATCCAGTGAAAACACTAACAAATGTCATCATTCCGGAAGGCTAAGAATGCTGGCTTCACTAGTCTTTCTTCTCCCACCCCCCAGGGGAAAATGTTAATAAGTGCCAGCATTCTGAAAGGCTCAAAATGCTAGCCTTCACTAGCATTCACAGAAGGGAAGAGAAATCCTTCAAAGCATTTGGGGAGCAGACTTCAAATGCAACTTGCCCTCCACTTGCAGCCTTACCTACTTGTTTCCCCATTCACTGGAGAAACTAGCAGAGAAGATTGCAAATGGTGATCACATGGTAGCAGGACACCAGCTGTAAATGTGAACAGATTGTCAAGTACCCAAATTGCAATCATGTCACATCCTAGTCATTTCACAAGTTGACTTCGGAAACAAACTACATATGGAACTGCCCTTGAAGACCACTGGGAAGGTTCAAATGGTCAGGAGACAATGGTACAGCCAGTGAGGTGTCCATGTAACATATCTGCTTCACAAGCTGCAACGCTTAGCTGTGCTAGTTGCTAGTTTGCTCCCTGAATTATTCAAAGGCTGATCATTACCTATAAAGCCCTACATGGCATAGATACTTGAGGGTTACTTGAGGGTTTGCCTATCTCCCACAATATCTAGCAGGCAGAGGTGGTATTCAGCCAGTTCTGACTGGTTCCAGAGAACCTGTAGTGATAATTTTGATTGGTTCAAAGAACCGGCAAATACCACCTCTGATTGGCCAACACTGGCAAATACCATCTCTGACTGGCCGACAGCATAGCCACGCCCACAGAAGCAGTAGTAAAAATTTTTGAATACCACCACTGCTAGCAGGGTTGGTGGATTCCAGATTTCAATTAAACAAGACTTCTCTATAGCAGCATCTACTCTCTAGAATGAGGTCCATCCAAAATCCAGATGGCCCTATGCTGCAGGTATTTCCAAGACCTTGAAGTTGGTTCTTTCTTTACCCAGATTTTTGGACACTGTGAGTCATATCCTCTTGGATTATGTGGGTTTATTTCTTTTTTCTTTTTGTATAAAACCAATTCATGTCAGCTCTTATTCTTTTATGGGCAAAATGTGGCTTGAGTTATTGTTTCAGAGATATTTCCTTAACTATGCTTTGAAACTGAATGGCCAAGGGCAAAAACAGCAGTATGAGTAGCAACAACTTCTGATTTCCTACAAGCTTGGCCATAGCTGACTGCCCTCTAGCAGCTGATAGTGAGCTTGTCTATTGGGCTTCTGGAGAGCTAAGGCAGGACCACTCTAACCATCTTCACTAGCCAAAGGAGGGGCCAATTAATCTGGCCTCCAGAAGGCTAGGGCAGGACTGGTCTATTGAACCACCACAAAGCAGATTCTTAATAATGGGTAACTGGTTAAGGCTTTAAACAGCTACTATGACCACTGAAGAATAAGATCTATAATAAGATGGTTAAAAAAAAAACTATCTGAAGGACTTTAAGAATGTGAGACTAAATCTTAACTCTTTTTTTAAAATGATGACTATTATATAAAGTTAACCTCTGGTTTTGGCAACATAAAATTATCATGTTCTACTTTTACATTTTAGTGGGCTGATCAGCATGGCAAATGCAATAGTAAAGTACAAGAGTGACAGAAACATGCTATATCAAGTCAGTTATTTTTTGCAAAAATATAGTAATTGCAAGCTGTTCCACTAATAGGATGGTTTAGCCAGAAATTGAGTTTCTGGTCAAGACGTTGAAGAGATTTAGAACAAGCCAAGCTAACCAATATAGGTTCTTCTCCATTAACTATCAACCTGCATCCTTAAAACAGTATTTTTCCTTGGCTATCAGTCTCTGGGAATTGTTAAATTAAGCCATTAAAGATGGGGAAAGTTTCTGCTACTAACGTGATACTTCTAAAATCCTAAGTAAGGGAAACTGGTCGGCTCCCTTTACAATATCTTTATTCACGTATATTAATAACACATTCCAAATTTCTAAAGACAGTCACTTTTGAGACTCTTCCAAATATTGTTGGATTAGCCTCCAAGCACTCTGGTAAAATACATGCATGCATTTTGTTCCAAAAGCTTCTGGATAGGTTACAACAAATTAATTAATAAAATAAAAATGAAATACATTTCTAACTAAAAATAAGTCAGCTTTAGAGAAGACAAGTTGATCATAGACCAATGTTATCTTGCTGTTTTACCAGAGGAATACACCCACGCATACTCCTACTCCTTAAATTTGCTTTCACTGATTTAAAATCAACCACTGACTCCATTCCTAGAGTCTGGTGGAAGCAGTTTCATACATTCATAGATCAAGGATTATTTGGCATAATTTGGATGGTGCAGAAAGACACCATTATGTAAGTAGTAAGTTACAAGGTAATAGCAACCTTCTCCTTGCAAATATTTCAGTTCATAAAGAAGGGAAATAGTGCTGTATTCTGGACTCATCTTCTTTTCAGTATCTATGAAAAACTCATCAGTTACCATTTAACCAAAGCAGAATTCCACTTAACAATAGATAGCTGACTGCCTTTCCTCTATGCCAATTACCTGGCCATCTTCTTTGTAACTCAGAAGTTTACAGGTTTTTGCAAGTACTGGAGGTAAGAAAAACTCACCATAAACCATTCTAAAATGAAATCTCAATCTTTTCACCACTAGAAATAGCAATGACAGATTTAAAAAAAAGGTATAGATAATCTTTGACTTACCACAATTCATTTAGAGATCACTTGAACTTACGACACTGAAAAAAGTTACTTATGGCCAGTTCTCACAGCATCTCTGTAGTCACATGATTTGTGCCAGTTTTCAGATCCCAGGGTCATATGATCACCATTGCTATTTTCCCAACCAGCTCTCAACAAGCAAAATCAACGAGGTAAGTTAGATTTCACTTCATGACTGTGGTGAATTCCAGTGATTTGCTTAACAACCATGGCAAACAAAGGTCGAAATACAGTGCACAAATTGCCAAGGGCAATATCCATTAATTATTAAAAGGAACAATGCGAATGGATAATTTTATGTTATACTTAATACAATAGCTTTGTAACAATGGGAATCGTTAGACTTGACCTGACACAAAGCTATTCAATATCACACATGAACAAGAAATGTCAGCTACACTTTAAGAGGACGTGAATTAAATCTGCTCACAAAGAATATTCAGGAAAACCTAGAGATGAATGGCAACACACCTGTTGGATGTGCTTAAAATTAAAATTTAATCTCACGCACCCATTTCTAATTAAAAAAATCTCAGGTAATTACGCTGGCAAAGGCCAGTGTCTAAGAAAATCGGTTTTTCTGCTCTGTTCTATGAAAGACTATCAATAATATATCAACAAATCCATCTATTGTGTCATTCTTTTCTTTTTTTAACTGAGTAAACTTAGCAATCTTTTTCGCCCTCCCTGTAACATGGGTTATGTCAAAATGTAAATGACAAATACTATTTTGCATCTGAGGAGAATAAAGTTCTACATTTTTGCCTCATGGACTATTTCCAGGAATAATATATAAGATTAGAGCCTTTGATGTCTTCTCTAGCATTTTTTTCATAACTTCATCCCTATAATCCATACTCAATGCCATCAATTATTTCAACAGAGGAAAAAAGAAATGGGAATGGCAGTGGGTACATGGGAAAACAGAATTATTTGGATGTCTGGAAATGAGAGGAAGACAGAGTTCAAATTGCTCAGGTAGGAAGAGAAGATTAGGAACAAACTAACTGTGAGGAAGGGATTGTAAAAAAATAAGAAATACTATTTCTCCATGCAGTTAGTCCTCACTTAACAGCAGTAATTGTGACCAGGATTTCCATAACTAAGTGACACAATTGTAAAGTGCAAATTCACATGACCACATCGCTTTAGTGTGGGAAACTCCAGCACTTAAGAGAATCCTTCTTGACATCGCATGGTCACCATCTGCGACCTCCTGCAAGCTTCCCCATTGATTTTTCTTGTAGGAAGCTGGCAAAGGAAGTCGTGAATGGCAATCACATGACCGTGGAGAACGCTGCAACCATCCTAGGTACAAGGACCAGTCTTAAATATCACTCTTTCAGTGCTGTTATAACATTAAATGGGCGCTGAATGAGTGATCGTTAAGCAAAGACCACCTGTTTATATTTCAATACGCCAAGCAGTCAATCAGACTTTCCATCTTGTTACAATCACAGTAAATAAAGTTACCTTGATAACTAGTTCCCGGATTTCTTGTACTTCCTTGGCAGGAAAAACACTGCAACAGCACTGAATGGAAAGCACAATGGGAAATATATAATAGGCCACAGGGAAGAAAAGAGTGAAGAATATGCAATTTCTTTGACAGAAAATTCTCTGGCTTTCTTTTAATGTCATAACTTATATACAACAAGTACATGCTGTCACCATCCTAAGGCTTTAGGCAAAACACACAAAAATTCCTTGAAGAAATAATATGTCAGCTACAACAGGGAACAAATTAATCACTGGCTCCCCCTTGTTTAAATTGAACTAGATACAGAGAAGTTTTAAAAGGCAAGGACAGAATCCATGACATGGCCAAGCCTAGCACAACAGGTTACAACCACTGATTTCTACTCTTGCCAGGTAACAGATGCAGTGCTAAACCTGCCATGTAATCCTATCTAAGTCCGCACGGAAGAAGCCACAATATATCCCACTGAACTCACAAAAACTGGGGTTGCAATTGCCATTGTTAAACAATGTAAGCATAAAGCATGATGTCCTATGACTACACTGCTTAACAATGGCAATTCAGGGCGTCTCTGTTGCTATCATAATGCCAGGATGATTCCGATCATTAGGCAGGAAGTCGTTGGAGTTCTAAATAAGGAGTATGGTGGGATGCCCCAAGCAGGCAATGGCAGTGTAAGGAGACCAATGAGGGAAGGACAATTGGAGGGTGTTGAAAAGTATAAGTAGGCCGGCAGGACCAGAAGCAGGCATAGGGGGTACTAAGGATTGTGCACTCTACAGTGGAACTCCTTGAAATATCACAATTTATGAAAGAAAAAAGCAGTAGGAGAGACTTATGGAGAATCTTTGCTTGTGTGAAGCAGGCAAGAAAGGTTTCAAATGGCAATCCCACAACTGCAATTTACTGTAACGTCTTAATCATAAGCTGGGTGCTAGAGCACCCAGAACAAGGTCATATATATATGAACACAGGGATAGCTGCAACATTTGCAATTTCACAGACCAATCACAAGCCTCCCTCATTCAGCGCTGTTGTAATTTTGAATGATTGCTAAACAAATGATAACAACTTGAGGAATACCTGTGTACAGAACTGTTACCTAAATGATCCAATCAATATGGCAGTGGCCCGGGATACTTACAGGAGCACCTCCTGCCAGCATCATCGGCCCCCCACCGCCTGGTTGGAACCCACAGAGTTGGCTTCCTCCGGGTGCCATCGGCCAGGCAATGTCAGCTGACGACACCCAGGGGGAGAGCCTTCTCTGTGGGTGCCCCCACCTTGTGGAATCAACTTCCTCCTGACGGCCTCTGATCTCCACTCCTTCCGGCGAGAGTTAAAAACATGGCTTTTTTGTATGGCCGGCCTGGGCTGAGGGACGGTGGGTGGGGGTGATTGAGTTTTAATGGGGTGTTTTGTCTATTTATCAAACTTTGTTGATTTAATTTTATTTTAATTTTTATATTATGTGTGTTTTATTGTTCACCGCCCTGACTCCTTCGGGAGAAGGGCAGTGTAGAAGTTTGATAAAATAAATAAAATAAATAAATACCAAAAAAGTGTAAAGATCCTTACTGCAAAAGAGAGCAACAATTCCGTTGGTCTGTCTTAATGGAAAATGAAATATCAAACAGTAGTAGGGCTTCCCTTTCAAAAAGTCCAGTGTTGTTGTCATCCAGCCACAAAATGAGCATGTGTTGAAGCAATAACCTGGCTCCTGGGATGAATTCAGATACACAATTCTGCCCTAAATACATTAAGAACAAGGTGATCCCAGACAATATTTATATAACAAATAATGAAATCTAGTTTAAGTTCTCCATTTATAAATCTCCAGTTGTGTCTTACAAGGGGCTTTTTCTTAAACTTACTCTTTTCCTTGCTCCTTTTTGAATGCAAGTAAAAAAAAGCAGTTTCTCTCCTGTTATTTTTAGTTTTATGATTCAAAATGTGTAATATTTTGTCAGATCTTAAAACAGGTTTTTCCTCCTGTTCTCCTTTACTTTTAAAATATATAGCTCCTGTACTACCTATATATTTTCCAGTACTGCCTGTTTGATTTTACAAAAAAACAACACCCTTTCACTGCCAAATGATCTGATGGATTATTAAAATTACGTTCAACTCTATAAAAATGCAAATTTGGATCCCTCATACCGATAAACACAACCTTACATTCAGCACACTAAAGTTAATCTCTTTTTGAAAGAATTAAAAAAAAAACCTAACATTAAAATAGGACAGTTATGTACAGTAGACATTTGAAACATTAATACCTTTAGTACTAAAGTGTACCTTGAGTACTAAACATTTTCGGCCATTATCTAATTAAATATGCATAAATTTGTTCCCATTAAAATAGCGCAGGAAAAAAGGGACATAGTCTTATTCTTAAGCTCACACATCATACCAGGCACCCTGAGAATCTTTCCAGGTGAGAGAGATTCCTTTTGCCACATACAGGTTTATGACTATTTTGCTTTATCTCCTTTCTGTGCTACAGATTAAATATAAACAATGAAAACAGAATCTGATCCTGTAACTAAACATTATAAACATAGTTGTTTGAAAAATACAGGATGCAACATCAGTATTAAATCTGAAAATATCCTCTGCTCTTGGAAACAATATCCTTTCCATCATTCAGCACCTATGACAAAAACATGTCTCTGGTCTCTGAGGAGTTATATAACCTTATGCCTAAAATGTGCTTGGTTTCAATAGTGCAAAGCACTGCTATACTTATAAAATATATAAATACTGTCTGTATCAGTGTTAGAGACATTGTTCAGGTGAAAAAAAAATTACAGTGCTCACCATCATCGAAGTTGTTAATTCCACTCTTGTCATTTGATTTAACAAATGTATATGGCCACTCATCTCACTGAACATATCTCTATGGATAGCATACAACTAATAATTAAAACAATGCCATGTCAAACCGCTATAAGCATAGTAAATAATTGTGGGAGAACATCCATATAAACATATCACATAGGCTGCTCAAGAAAGGATCACATGGAATAATACTGACCCACTTATCTTGTGACTGCTTAGGTACTGCAGGAATAAACAGCTATTTCCCATAAATGCATGATTTCTTAGACTTTTGTGGTCCTGAACAAGTTGCAGTAGTCTAGCTACTCCGGTAGTATATGGACATGCTAAGCC
Organism: Mimophis mahfalensis; assembly: GCA_032468015.1. Classification (NCBI taxonomy): domain Eukaryota; kingdom Metazoa; phylum Chordata; class Lepidosauria; order Squamata; genus Mimophis; species Mimophis mahfalensis. The sequence goes on from JANHFR010005460.1 coordinate 396,946, forward strand.
ATAAATGAACTAAGATATGGGTTACATTGTAAATGGATCAGCCTGGGTTTGGCGGCACAAAAGAATCAAACAAATCACATGGCTCAATTTGCACAATAATTGAGCCATAAATTAGAAAATCGCCCTTAGTTTTAGCATGTTTGCAAACCCAACTCTAGTTGGAAACTAGACCAAATATTACACTATTAGATTTTATTCTATTTTCATCTTTAAATGTAAAAGCAAGCTAAAAAGTATAAAAATCATACTTAATACACTATAGAAAGCAGAAAAAGAATTTGGACAGTACGAATTTCAGTCCAATTCTATACCTCTAACACTGAATAAATGTCTTATGAACAGACTGGTATTAATTTAAAACAGGATATATTTACTAGATCTCTTGTTCCTAAAGATATCTTTTAGGGATGACAACGGATCTTGCATCATTTATTCAAGGTTTGCCAGAATTGCCTAAACGAGCAAACTGCATGTGCCTGGTGTAAGAAGAGGACACAACTCCCATTACTGCCTCCTTTATTTCAGAGCCTCTTCTTTTATGTAACGGTAATGTCACTAGCTGAAGAAACCTTACGTTTTCTCACACCTTAAACCCTTCACCATCTACCCACGCCTCATCCTCACGACCAATTTGACATCACGCTATACGTTTACCCGTGGCTAACTCAGCCACCATGGCGTGCCAAATCAACCCAGGAAGTTAACAGAAGCACGCATAGAGTCAAACTAAGCCAATCACTTTTGGGGTTCCAAAAACGCGTGTCAGGTCCGGGAGAGGTTCAGTGGGTCGTGGGAACCCCAGTCAGCCTTTGCTACAGACGGGCCACCACTAACTCCGCCGTGTCCTGTAAAGCCCAGGGCAAGAACCCGGCATAGTCGTTTCTCGGTCGGCTCCGACCTCACCTGCTGCTGGGCTCCACCGCCAGCCGCTGTCGCAGGAGAGAGCGACCCTCGAGACCTCCGTCCGTCCGCACTTCTGGGAGCTGCAGCCGGCGGGCAGGGCGAATCCCGCCCAATCTCTTTCTCCGCGGCGCTTTTACCGCAGCCACCGGCCGGACACCGACCCTTCCAAGTCAGCGCGTGGGGGGAAGGCGCAGCGGCCCCGCAGTCCCTCCTTCCACCTGCCCCGGGCGCCGCACGTAGCTACAGGCTGCACTCGGTTACCGCGCTATTCACGTCCGCCCCATTCAACCGGGGCGGAGCTCTGAAGCCAAGAGAGCGGGAGCGGCAAATTACTCGCCCCCGTTTTTGGTAGCCGCTGCCCTGATTGGGCCGTGCCCGCCGGGTGTGGGGAATCGAAGCTCCCTCCGCCTCCCGCCAGCTGGAAATCTGCTTGATTGGAGGAGGCGAATGTCAATCTGGGACTGATTGACGGCTCTAAAATTGAGGGTAGCGCGCGTGTGGAATGTTAGGCAGTTGCGCGTGGACTTGTGGAAATTGGTTATTTAATTGGTTATTTAATTATCTAAGTGTGGAGTGATATTTTTTTTTAACTTTTGGAACATTGCCTTGTTTTACTTACTTGTAGACACGAAAGCACAAAGAGAAACACGTGTTAAGTTAGAACAATCGACCTTGCATCCAATTCTAAATGTTGTAACAGGTTGCTGCTGTTGAGGTTGTGGTATGTCGTTGTGATTTTTTTTGAACTGCTTCTCATCCTAAATTTCAGAGCAATGAGCAAGCCGCGGGACCCCCAAATGAATAAACTTACCCTAAAATACTATGAAAAAAAATGGCTGTGGCAAAAAAGGAGGAAGAGGAAATTAGTTCAATTATATTGAATTTCTCTAAGGTGGGGCATCAACCTCATAAATAAACTTGAGAAACCTGGAACTGAACCATCAGTATGAAACATATTCTAGGGCAATTCTACCCAGATCTAGGATTTATGGGGAACAGATGTGGACTGCTTAAATCTGGATTATCACTAGAGGGCAGCAAAGAAGCAACACTGCTGGATTAATGAAACTTTCTGCCATGCAACTGTTCTGCCATGAGGAAAGGATTGGATTTGACTACAACAAAAACTACATGTCGAAACGTGGATTTTGCCTCGGCATGTTCTGCAAATCCAGCCACAATTACATGTATGGTTTAGCCCAGTGTATTAAGATATAAAGCCAGTTTAGTGAGTGTGTAGTATTTTCTTTAGCTATTCAATGTGGCTTCTTGCTTTAGTGAGAAGTTGTAAGAATAAAAGATTTTGGCTTGGATAAATTCCATTCAACTTTTTCAAGTTATGTAATTGCAACTGAAATTTGGGAAATCACAAGAGAGTTGCATAAGGAACAAGGGCTGTATTAGCGCAATGCCCAAAGATGGATTGTGATTTTTCAGCTGGTTATAAACATTGCTAAAACTAACATGGGGACTAAAGAGGATAGAAACAGCTAAATGACCCTTCTCAGTTTTATGTGAAATATATTACTGATACCCATTCAGATGCCACACTTTCTCCTACCCGTTTTATTTATTAATATACAGGTAAGCAAGTAAGTGACAAAACAGTACTTCAAAACAATGAACTCATACAATGCAGTAGAAATATTCTTGTGCATAAGAAATCTTAAATGTCATGGAATTTTCTTTGACTTTACTATGTCAGACTATTTTGAACGAATTACAATAAAAGAGTCAATTAAGCACATGTACATGTTGAAACTGAACCTCACTTCAGCCTACTTGTAAGCCATCTTACAATACCTAAAGAGTCAATAATGCATGGTTCCAAGTAAAATCAATAAGATGAAATAATAAATATTGATTCTTTATGTGGATAAATCCAATCTGTAATAACATCCTGTGCTATTAACAATCAAGGGCATTTTGAGAAGGGGTACAACTGTAGTTCAATTACTGCATGTTGTATTGAATTACTCTTATGACTAAGACTTGGCATCATTCACACCATTTTCCCCACCACAATAACCCTATGAGAGCAGTGAGCTTTCACGGCTGGGAGTAGATTTGAAGTAAACTTCAATTCTAGCCCAACACCATCCATATCCATTATATCATTAGTGAATTCAGGCCACAATATGGCACTGTTTGGATTCCTGCAATGTGCTCTACATTTGAAAACTTCAGACCGTGTAAAATATGGTGGCACAGGCAGATTATGGGCACCAGTTGCTTAGCACGTGTGACTGCTCAAGCTGAATTGGCTACAGTATATTTCCAGATACAACTAATGATGCTGGTGGATACCTTTAAAACCATCATGGCTTGGGGCCTGGCTACTTACGGGATGGTCTTTCCCCAATAGTGTCTACCTATCCTGTCAGATCTGTCAGGAAAGGCATGCTCTAGGTCCCTTCTATTAAGAGAGTGCTATCTGTCAGGGTCCAGGAAGAGAACTTCCTTCCCTGGGACCTGCCCTTTGTGACATTATTCCCTCAGAAATTAGACTTTCCCTGACCTATCCTTTCACATGATATTAAAAATCTGGGATTTGCCATCAAGCCTGGCACTTTGATAGTATATATGAACTTATTTCTTGATCTTGGTTGGGTTAACTGAGTTTCTGAGCTGGCTTGTTAAATTTGGCTTGGTTTTTTTTCTTTCTGTTATTTTGTTTTTAAATGTTACCTACTTAATCATGCAAATAAAATGGGCAGCCATATAAATTTAATAAATAATAAGCTTCCTAAATGTTGTGATTACATGTCATATTATCAGCTGGTACATGCCCTCAATAAATTAAGCATGCAAACTGAGTGGCTTATTATCTAACAAGAACAATGGAGATATATAAAGCTCTCAAATAATGTTTATAGGGATTGAGGGACTTTGGTGTTCAAGCATTCTGTATCTAATGTATGCATGGCGAGGGCTGGGTAAACCTTGACAGGCTGAAGATTGCACTTGGGTTGTGAATCACTTCACCTGCTGGGAATGCATGCCAAGAAAGGGAACAATGCCAGGACAAAAATGGTAAAAAAGTGTTCCATTAATTACAGATAACTGAATTATTTTCTCTACGTTTAATTTAAAAGCTACCATTCAGCAGCATTTGAAACACACGTACTGTACAGTTTTATGGATCCAGGTTTGGCAATCTTAACACAGAAGACACCAAGCTCAGAGGTAATAGTAGCTGGCCCCCAAAGGACAGAGCCACAGTTAAGGACCAACAGATGGCTCAGGAAGACAGACTGTTTTAAGGACAATTCTGCACTGCAGCCTAAGCTACTGGTCTCCCCTGCTGCATCTTAAACCTACTTCAGAAATGTGAATTTCCAGTGCAGTTTGCAGTGGGGTGATGCTGAGTCCAGGCACCACACAACACTGTATAGGATTGGCTGTTCCCCCTGCTTTTTGCCCTTATTCATACAGGAAAGCAACCCTAATTCCTTGGCTTCTGTGTGGATTGTTCTACCAGTGTGTGTCGTTTCCATTTTAGGGATTGTTCCTTTCTGACTAGTCCCTGTTGTTTACTTTGCTTTCCCAGTTATTCACACACATGGATGCATTCACGCCCTTTCCAACATTTATCTCCTTTGACATCAACATAGACACTCCCTCCCTTTTTCCTAATATATCATCGTAGTTGATACAATAATCAAAGCATTAGGGAACAGGTTGTTCTTTGATGTCTCTGTAAGTTCAGGAAAACTTTCTAGCAAGGGAAAACTTCACAGAAACAAAGCAGCAAATTTGTTGAGGTCTAAAGAGCTTTAGAAAGATAAAGAGAAGCTTTGTGGTACTGTGAGTGTGGCATGGCAGAGCAAGATACTTCATCCCACCTGAGCAGAAACAGAAAGTAGGAACACAGGGAAATAATGATGTATGGCCTTCTAAGACTGAGAACAGGTTATTGACTCAGTAGTGCATCCTTGAAAACTGCAAGTTTGTTTTAACTGTATGGAACATTGTCTTTGTTAGTTGCAATGACAATGTCTGACCCATCGTGACCCCATGGACAATGTTCCTCCAGGCCTTCCTTCCTTCCCTCCACCCACCCCACCCCCTGAAGTCCATTTAAGCTCACACCAACTGCTTCAGTGACTCTGTCCAGCCACCTCATTCTCTGTTATCCCCTTCTGTTGCCCTCAGTCTTTCCTAGCATTAGGCTCTTCTCTAGTGAGTCCTTCCTTCTCATTTGGGGGCCGTACTCATTTGGTAGGAACATACCAGCCCAAAATGGATGCCCAGGTGTTGACTAGCCCGACTGGAGGCACTGGAGCCAATCAGAGCTGAGGTTGCTATTAGAAAGGAACAAAGCATTGGAGATCATTTACTCTGAAGACAGTTAAATGGACAAACAGCAGTCTTAAAGCAAAGCTGGAAAACAAGGGACCGGGAATGGGAAGAGGAAAATGTCCTCCATTCCTGCAATCAGAAAACTGTTCGAAGAAATGTCCATCTGGGTTCAATTGCAAGTGGGGAGAAAGACACTGGAAACACGGAGGCTGTTTGGAAAGATGGTTTAAGGGTGGACATGTTGGGATCGGTTGGGATCACATGCCTTGGGTAATGAAAAAGGGGGAGAGATGCTGAGAGTCCCTGGGTTTTATACCCCCTCTGGTTTTGAACTACCTGGGGCACAGGAAAAGTATCCTGACTGATTGCTGTCAGGGGTCATAGTTAGTGTTGTAGGTGTCTGTGTGCTAAGTTTGGTTAAATAAGTTTGCTGGGTGATGCAATGAAGGGCAATTAAATGGCTCTGCCTGAAGGAGGTAGATCTATGTTATGTAGAATAGACTGGCCTAGGCCTTAATGGCCCATTAACAAGGGGGGAGTTTCTGCCTCTCTGAGCTTCTACTTCTTTTTTAGGGGAAATATTCTGCCTTTTTAATATATCCCAAAATATTTCATTTTTCTAGGACCAGGGGTGGGGCAGTTTAACTTCCAACGAAGTTATGAGTGACCTGTACTAGTGAAGAAGTTAGGGGAAAACGTAGATCTTACCCTAGGGCTCAGATGAGTTTCTGAATGAAATTCTGGACCTTCTTCAATAAGCTGCTAATAAGCATTGGAGCTGAAAATTATTGTTTTCTTTGCCACACTGGCATTCTAATGAAAAGTAGTCCAAACATCATCCTGTGTTTATAGTGTATTACTGGAAAATAGAAATAGAACTATGCCTAGGTTCATAGATTGTGTTAAACTGTGATTTATTTTAGCACAATTTATTAATTAAACTAAGCCATAAAGCATGGCTTGCAAATCACAGTGGATAGATTTGCAAAACACATTAAGTCAAACCAAACTAACCATCTATATTTAGTGATCCAATACATATACACATACCTAAGCACCTTATATCAATTGCGTTTTGCAGGACACTAGCACTTGAGGGGAGGCCTTTTGGAAAGGAGAGATTAAGCCTGTCAGCAGGTGATTGGTTAACTTATTCCAGTATCATTTTACAGTCTATGCATGTTTAAATTCTACTGAAGGCTGTGTAGGGCTTAAGAATGTATGACTAAATCTGCAGCCAGTGCTGTAAATAAATATTTGGGGTTTTTTTCTTTGTCAATAAGAATTTCATGATTTCAGAATGAAGCCTGGATTTTTTTTGTTTGCAAGTGTATACTTGGCTCTGTAGTGTCTTTTTCTTTTTCAATGGCGATAATGTTCTAGACCCCATAACCTTCCAACTCTGATGCTTTGGCAGAGCATAACTGAGATTCTTGCATAATTAAACAGTCAACTCTCAGGTGACACTCACACTATTTAAGTGCATTCTTTGGGCTTTCTGCTTGCAGCTTGGATCAGTTTACATTTGAAAGGTTGCTGAGAAGTGGGTTTTCTAAGGTCACAAGGAAAAGCAAAACCCTTGAAAAAGAAAGTGCTTAGCCAGACACCCAATACAGCTGCAGTTCAGACTCCAGATGTGAGGTCAGGGCTAAGGAAATATGAAGTACTTGGACCCTAATTATGTGCAAGTTTCCCTTTGAGTGAACCTACTATTCTGCAATCATTTTCGTTCCAAAATACACTTCATGCACACACAAAAAAAGCAGTTTGTACCAGCATAGTCAATTTGCACCAAAGATCTGGAAACAAACCAAAAATTCTTCCCACCAAGACCCAATTCTCCTCTTGCTCATGCATTTACCAACATTATGTGTGGTTGTGTCTAAGTTGTGCATCCTATGTTCCACTTCTATACTTACTATAGCTATTACTGTTACTATTTATTTATTTATTTATTAATCGAATTTATATGCCGCCTCTCTCCCGAAGGACTCGGGGCGGCTTACATATTAAA
>JANHFR010005461.1:66167-77495 GCA_032468015.1 Mimophis mahfalensis
AGAAAACTTTCCCTGGGGGGTTCAGGGAGTTCTACCCCGGTCCAGATGGCTCACCACCTCCTCTTCACCCGAGGAGGGGGGTTTTCTTGCCGGGAAACCGCCGATCTCCGCGGCTCCCGGCAATGACAATCAGCTGTAGTTCGGCCACAAAAAAAACCCGCGGCCATTGGGAACAGTGGCTAGCCGGAAGTCCGGGAATTGACTACTAATGTCCTTTCCGACTCCTGGATCTTATTCTTAATCTTCCAAAGCTCTATTTCATTTGAAATAAACAGTTCATAACATACATTCGTTACGTGATTTCTACTTTGACTGAAAAGGAAAGGATCCAATTTTAACACAGCCCTAGAGAATGTTTCTTTTATTCCCTGAGTTAATATCATGTGGCATTCAAAAAAAGTAACCTGACATACAAACCAGCACTTTTAACTTCCATAACTTATTCTTCACAAACTGTGTTCCTGATAATATCTTTATAATCTAGAAGATGTATCAAAATTGAACACCTGCATATATACTGAGGTTTTGTTTAAAATATCGTGAATGTTTGTATCTTTTCTATTCTCCTACTAGTCGTATCTGCTCTATAAAAATATTGTTTCTATTTTATCTCATTTACAAATTTAAAGGCAGGTTCCAGCGGGCAAGCTTCTCTCATGAAAATATCAGATAATACACTGAAATCATTACCGGCATCATCACAGCTCTCAAAACCTGGCACCACTGTGCTGAGAGTGTCAGGCGGCGTGATCACTGCGGCAACAACTTCAGCTGTGACACTTGCGTCAAATGGCGTTCCCCAGGTGAGATCCAGTATTGGGTAATTTGCACGTCAGGCTTCAGATGCATTACGGAGTTATTACGCAAGGGAAGAATAAATGTCTTATTCCCTGGAAATCAAAGTTACTGAAATGTTGGGGATCCATCCTGCTGTGTGAAAAAAACATTAGCATTTACAAGAGACCTTTGGCATATTTGCCCTCATACTAATGTTTACGGAGAACGTTTTTGCATTTCATTATTTTGATTTCCTCCTTTTTTTGTTCATGGTACTCAAGAAAGTGTCTGTTGGGGTTCCTGGACTAATTTGCTGCAGTCCTGCATAGCTTCATTGATATGATTGCATCAGAAGTCTTCAAACTATGTCCTGGCACTAAACCTATGCAAAAAATGTTGTCAGAAGGATGAAAAAAGTAGTCCCTTTTCATTCTTGTAAAATGGGCTTGTGGTGGAAATGCAGGGGTGCTGTTAGTAAAAAGTAGAGAAGCGTATGAAATCTTGAAACTGACAATGCACTATGAAAATACTGTAAATTTTGTATACAATAGAGCTGGAGCCACTTGCTTTTCTAACTCTCACCTAAAAATACTGTGTATGCATAGCTTAGGAATAATTAATTCACGATTTGATAAGAGTCATTTTATTTTCTTTATTGGATCATTAGGCTGAAAAATGTGTTTTCTGCTCTCCCTGGTTTTTTTTAACACAGCAAGCAGACAGTAGAAGCTCTAGCTCCCCTTCATCTGCAGGCCCCATCGTGAAGGCATCTGGGCAGCAACAGCAGGTTGTTGCCAATCATGGGCAAGCAGCATCAGTTGCCCCTAATAAAACAAGTTCCTCCACAGTTGTAAGCATTGCTTCTTGGGTCACCACCCCAGCAACAGCCTCCACAAAAACTGCAGTATCAGGTAATGTAGAACTAAAAGATCGAAATTAGTCAATGGGATGCTTATATCTAAACTAAACACAAAACCTACTGGTGTATGATCTGAAATATATGCGGGTGCAAACTTTACTTGGGTTAACTGATTCAAAAAATTACTGTAGAAGCCCAAGCATCAATTCTTGAACAAGATTGATGCCTATTTTAATAGTAAGTGTAACATTTTGTTAATTGGACATGTTGTTCCCCAAATATCAGCTCATGCAGTTCCACCAGATTCTGCAATCTCTTAAACATTAAGATTGACTTTCTCTTGAATGTGGATCCTGGAGAGCCCATTGGTTTTCTGAGAATGTCTTGGAGTTTAAGCAGGACAAGATCTACTTAGGAAACAGAGTGAAATCAATTGAGCCAAATGTCTGTGGAGATTCTCAGACATCCAGGTCATGGTTGTCCCAAAGGTATTCTTTCAAGAGGCAACTGGACTTCGTTTTTCCTTGAAGATGTTTCAGCTTCTTTAGCTTCTTGGGTGAGAAGCAAAGCCTCAGTCTCATCTTGTCAAATAATCAGAACTTATATTGTGCAAAATGGGCATCCATTTATGTTGACATAAGGCATCCCTGGCGATTCTCTTGGATCTCTCAGTAGCCCTTAATACCAGTTTTGGACATATTTTGGGTGTTGGGGACCCAATTCTACAATATCCAGTTGGTCTTGGTAGGAGGGGAGAGATTTAGAACTAGACCTAGTTCTCCATACATGGATAGGAGAGTTTCCTTTTTATCTTCTTTGTTCTGTGTGAAAAGAAGAAATAATTCATTTTCATAAATTCCTAATGTAGGCTTGCTCAAGATCCACTCCAACCAGAACAGCCCACAACAGGCTGTTTTGACAGTACCCAGCCAACTGAAACAACTTGGTGTCAGCAATGCTTCTGGAGGAGTCCAAACTATACTGATGCCTGTGAACAAAGGTAGGATGTAGTTGACAAGATATTGCCTAAATCTCCTTTTCAATATTGCAAGCTTCTCTCTTCTATGCTTTCTGGATCTATTGCACTGCAAAGAATTCGAAACCTTTGGCTCTGGCAGCGAGCAGACTTTATAAATTGTCTGGAGCACAACATTTGATGCCGGGCATATCACATCCTGTTGACACTGATAACTAATACACACTTGCAACCTTAATGCCCAGTATTAACATTATTAAAACCTATACCAGATTATGCAAAATAGTGAGGATGTGGTTTGTGAGATCCAGCAAAAAATCAGAACAAATGTTTTCAAAGAACAGATTGCAGAAAAAATTCAGATAATATATAGGACTGTTGCAAAAAGCCATTGTTAAAATTGCCATCATTTTCTGCTAAAATTATTGAAGCAATTTAGAACAAAAATGAAAAAAGTGTTAAAAGTGAAGCATATTTGTCTACATTACCAATATTCCTTTTCTCTTTCAGTGATACACTCGCTTTCTTCCAGCAAAGCAACTGCTATTACACCGATGACTACAACTAGTGTAGTTGTCCCAAGCACTCCTGAAGTGACAGTTACAAAAGGTAGAATTGCCTATTGTCCTAATGAAGTCTTGTAAATGACTATATAATTATCAACTATTCATGACATATATAAGAAATTTATAATAGTTATTTTGGGGAAATTAGTCAGTGGGATTATGTGAAGCATTCAGAAGGGGTACTTTGCAAAGTGCATTGGTATCAGAAGAGTATAAATGTCTCCTGGAGATGCTCAATCATCCAGATAATAGTTGCCACCCAGATGGCACCCGGGACCCCAGAATGTTTGGTGACAACTTTCCCACCAAACCCTGAGGGGGCACTTCTGGGGTCAGCCGGATCCAAGATAGCCGCCTCCTGGCCACCTACTCCTATGAGGCTTTGTAGGTCTCAACTAGGCCTCGAGACCCTGCAATCAGTGGAAGCCAGCCGGGACAGGACGCCAGCTGCCTGGGTGGCCCCACTGGAATGCCTCGAGGCCCACCCTGCCATGGCGGGCATCAGGGCTGCAATCCACATGCTTGCCATGGCTCTCAAGGCCATGACGACCGTAGCCTACCCACCAGGGGTAGCCAGCCTCCCTGCCTACCCCTTTGAGCCTACCTGCCGGGAGGTGTCCCATCCGGAGCATCCCGACCCTGCCATGCACCTCTGGAGGGCCTATGAGGAGGCTCCAGGCCCTCTGGCCTACACTACTCCACTACCTCAATGGAGGACCTACCTGAAATTCTTCGGGGGGCCTCCGGCTGAGGCCCCCATCTGAGATGATGATGCAGGGCCTCACCAGGATCTTCGGCGTCAGCTATGGGCCCCACCAGGTGACCGCAACCTTCTGGGCCATCCCAGCTCCAACTTGGCGTCTTTGCACCCCGGTAAGTGATCTGGCACCGGGCAGGCTTCCCAACATGTCTTCAGGGCTTCCGTGGCCTCCAGCCCCTCTTTGGGCCCAGGCTGCGGCCTGCAGGTCTGGTCCAGGAGCACGGAGGGACACGTCTGTTCCCTCCACGTCCTGGGCTGAAATGAACTCCACGCATGCCCAGTTGCCTGGGCATGCGCTGTCGGTGCAACCTGAAAGAGAAGAAAATAATGTTAGAAAAATACCGGTACTCACCACCAGTGGGATCCATCTTCCATTCACTTCTATGGAGGCGACTCACCGGTACCAAGGACAGCAGCTTGGAGTGAATTTTCTTCATTTTTCTCCATCTTCTGCACCAGCTCTTCCCAGCAGTTTTGAAAAGCTGCACCTAGGTGGAGAAAATTACATTAGCTGAAGCTGGGAATTACAGATGTGTCTCATGAGAGAGAAGACCCTGGATATATTCTGGACCCCCCACCTTTTCCCTGGGGGCCAGAAGTGGAGTAGTACACAGGAGGGCCTATACCACTCTACTGAGCTCAGTGGATGCCAGGTTGTATGCTAGCATTCCAGATGGGCTCACAGCTGGCGAGGTTTGGGGTTTGCTTTACAGTTTGTTCAATAGTGACAGCCTGGGCTCCACCACCAGACTGACCAGTGAATTTTACAACACCAAGTTCAAGCATTGGGCCAGCATGGCAGAGCACCTGGGCAAGCTGAAAGTGCTCAGGGCAGAACTGGTTCTCAGGGACTACCCCGTGACTGAGGCCAACCTGATTGGTGTTATCCTGGCATCCCTGGACAGAAGTTGGAGGGACTTCATTGTCTCCCTTGAGGGAACCAAGAAGGAAGCCATGACTTTGTCATACCTGACTGGGAGGCTCAACGAGGAGGACAGAAGATGCAGGGATGCCGGGGAATACACCAGAGCTCCAAATCACCATGCCAGTAGAAGACAGCAGGACACTGAACATGTTAATGCTGTACTCAAGTGCTTCATTTGTGCCTCTGAGAAGCACCTGATGTAGGAATGCCCCCATTGCCAGCAAGGCCCCAAGCATGGCTTCAACCAGGAAAGGGGCAAAGAGCAGAGAAGGGCATGGCGGGGACAAGGGTGGCGCTAAGGGAAACTGTGTGTACATGCTACCTTACCCCCGCCACAAAGGTCAACGGTCCTACGGGGCTTTGGCTTCTGGACTCAGGAGCTTCTAGCCACATTGACAACCTTAAATGGGTTTAAGAAGCTGAGAAGAATTAACTCCTCGATGAAGGTGGCAAATGGAGACAGTGGCCTGGTTGTTGGGGAAGGCACTGTAACTGTACCCAGTTTGGGGAGTGTTGATGGGGTCTTGCATGCCCCTAGTATTGCAAACAATTTGTTAAGTATTCTCAAGTTATGTGAGGGTGGCAGGGTGGAAGTGCTCTTTCGTAAAGGGGGAGGGCATGTTACCAGAGACCAAAAGGTTATCGGTAATATTGTTATTGTAAATGGTCCAGCTTATTTCTCCCCAGAAGGCCCTGCAGTGGATAGCAGTCCACAGGATGCCACCCTAGAAGGGGCTAGCGCCTAGGAAGAGAGGAAGGCCCCACAGCCAGCTCCCAGACTGTCTAAGGTGCGTGAGACTGAGGTAACCACTCCCAAGCCGCCTCAGCCAGCCCCACAGCCTTCCAAGGCCAATGTGGGTGTGAAGCCTGAACCTCAACGGGCACCTAAGGCAACTAAGGCCAAGGAAATCTCTAAGGTGCCAGCACCCAAGGCAACCAAGGCCAATGGGGTGTCTGTGGGGAAACCGCTCCATGACAAATGTGCACAGATTTTGCACTGGAGATTGGGCCATGTGAGCTTCCCCATTATCAAAAAGATGGGAGAATACACTGAGGGGGTTCACCTCCAGGACTGTGAGGTGTTCCTGGACTGCGCCATTTGCAAGAGGGCCAAGAGGAAAGCTGGCCCTATTCCTAATGTATCATCCCGTAAAACCGAGTACTCATACCAATTGATATATATCAATCTGGTTGGGTCCTTTATGCCCTCCTTAGGCAAAAGGCAGTACTTCCTTAAACCTGTTGACAGCTCATGATATGGCCATGTCTTCACCCTCGCTAACAAGTCTGAGGCCTTCGACGCACTCAAGTCCCTATACAACTATATGGAGACCCAGCATAAGACCCACATCGCGCAGGTGCAGAGTGTTTGCAGGACGGAATTCATGTCGAAGAAATTCCAGGACCGGGTCAGGCATAAGGGCATATGTCATTTTCGTACAGCACCCTTCACTCTGGCGCAGAATGGCGTGGTAGAAAAAAGGAACAGAACTCTTCAAACCATGGTGTGGAGCCTGATCGCAGAGTATGCCAGGTTGTCTGACACCACCAACGATTTGGTTCAATGCTCTGATCACGAGCATCTGGGCACCTTCTCCTCTGCCCATCCAGATTCAAGAAGACAACATAGCCACAATTGGTATTTCAGGGGCATATGCAGTGGGCTCTAGATCCCACCACATAGACATTAGGTACAAGAATGTTAGGCAGCTTGCGAGAATGAGCTTTGTACATGTGATTCAGTGCAGTACCACTAACCAAATTGCTGACCTATTTACCAAACCTGTACCTATTGACCAGCACAACCTTCTGTGCAAGTGATTGTGCCTGGTCTTCTGAACCTGTACCATGCTTTCCTTTATGTTTGTGCCACTTGTTTGCCCCTTACACTCACACACTGGTCCCTGTCATTGGCTGGCAAGAAGGGGAATTGTGAGGTATTTTGTGTGCCAGCCATGGCAGTTCCACAGGCGTCCATCAGATGGGAGAAAAGAGGCTTCTTTGCTACCATTAGTGGAGCAGGGGCCTTTGGCCCCTGCAATCTCATTGGGAAGAGGTAATGGCCTCCGGCCCCGTCAAGCCCATTGGTGAGGGAGGGGCCAGAGGCCCCCATAAAAGTCCCTGCACAGGAGCTTTTCCTTAGCTCTCTAGACTAGCTCCTTGGGCTTAATCCAGGCATGGATGCCTCCATTCCAGGAACTTTTCACCCTTAAGTTTTATCTCAATAAAGCTTACCTGTTTTAAAGACTTCTGCCTGCTCCCTCGTCACTTGGAAGCATCCCAAAGACCATTGACCTTTGTGAGGGCTCTCACAGGAAGTGCCCCTTTCAAATGCTTTTTATTAGCCATCAGCTGTGTCACAGTATGATTATGCAAGTGAAGAAGGATTCAAGTGATGAAACATTCAGCTGGATGAAGGTATTGACATGAAGAAATGGGGCGCAGTAGCTCAGTGGCTAAGATGCTGTTTGTCGATCAGAAAGGTCAGCAGTTCATCAGTTCCACTCCCTAGCACCATATAACCGAGTGAGTTCCCGTTACTTGTCCCAGCTTCTCCCAACCTAGCAGTTTGAAAGCATGTAAAAAAGCAAGTAGAAAAATAGGGACCACCTTTGGTGGGAAGGTAACAGCATTCTGTGTGCCTTCAGCATTTAGTCATGCCGGCCACATGACCACGGAGATGTCTTCAGACAGTGCTGGCTCTTTGGTTTTGAAACAAAGATGAGCACACACCCCTCTAGAGTCGGGAACGACTAGCATGTATGTGTGAGTGGAACCTTTACCTGAAAGTATATTGGGGACCAAAGATAGTACTACACAAAAAGCAGCAACCCAGAATAATAGGTTTTGAAATGTAGACCTTTTACATTGTATTTTTTCCTGCCATCCACTTACACTTACAGTTACTACTCTGTGAGGGAGATAGGTGGTTCCAAAATTTGATTGATTGATTGATAAAGAAGTCAATAAATGATACTTTATTGTGGTGCCAGGATTCCTCTTTAAAATCTCTGCTTTCCTCCTTCGGAAAAATTACAAGTAGTCCTCGATTTACGATCAAAGTTGAGCCCAAAATTTCTGTTGCTAAGCGAGACAGTTAAGTGAATTTTGCCCCATCCTATGACTTTTTGTGCCACAGTTGTTAAGTGAATCACTGCAGTTGGTAGCTTAGTAACATGGTTGTTAAGTGAATCTGGATTTCCCTTTGTTTGTCAGATCACCAATGTGATCACATGACCCCAAGACACTGCAATTGTCATAAATATGAACCAGTTGCCAAGCAGCTGAATTTTGATCACATGACCATGGGGGCTGCAACACTCATAAGTGTGAAAAACAGTCATAAGTCACTTTTTTCAATGTCATCTTAACTTCAAACAGTCACTACATGAACTATTGTAATTTAAGACTACTTGTGGTTTTTCTTCCTACTTGTCTGAAATAGATTAGCATTGCCTTTCATTTGCCTAACAAATGTTTTTAAAGGTATTCTATTATGTTTTAAAGTGAAGCTGGAGCCTGATGCAACAGGGCAAAGCTGCAGTATTCCAGTCTCTCAGGATGCTCAGGCGACAATAAAAACAGAGGAAAGTTCAGAACTTGGAAATTATTCCATTGGGTAATTATCTGTGAAGTTAAAATAACCTACTACAGGGATCAATGGCTGTTGTAAAAAATATGGGTTATATTTTTAGGAGCCACCTGAATTTGTTGGGAGTTCATCCCTATTAATGTTGAAATGAAATTTCTTCAAGAGAATTATTTTAATTTTGTTCAACCCAAGCAATCGAGATTTTATAGGGGATAGATCAGAGTATATTAAGGTGAAATACTTCACAGATGCACATTAAAATTTACACTGAATCGGTTTGCACATCAGTTGCAGTGGATATACTGCATTTAAGATGCAGCACTGGGTCCATAGAAACTAGTGATCT
This sequence comes from Mimophis mahfalensis, assembly GCA_032468015.1. Lineage (NCBI taxonomy): Eukaryota > Metazoa > Chordata > Lepidosauria > Squamata > Mimophis > Mimophis mahfalensis. The sequence goes on from JANHFR010005461.1 coordinate 74,969, forward strand.
TGTTTGTTCAGATTTATGTTTGACTCAGGTTAAGAGCCATATTGAGATAGATAGATAGATAGATAGATAGATAGATAGATAGATAGATAGATAGATAGATAGATAGATCTCCAGCTATAGACCTGCAAACCAAATTACAGCAGCATAATTTCCTATTTTAAAAAAGCATAGTAGAAGCTTATAATACAACTTTTTTCTTTATTTCATATCAAGTTTGTGTAAGCTTAACACTGCCCTCCTCTTGGGAAAAAAAAATGTAAAATACAAACTTCCAAAATGTAAAAGCTGAGAAAGGTTTGAAACTGTTTGTCCAAACATCATTGTCTTTATGTAGACAGAGATTTTCCTTTGTACTCTGTAGGCAGTAATACAGCAGTATCTGTATATGCATGTTCTTTGTACAGCAGAAATAGTGTAAAAAGCATTGTACTATCCTATAAATAAGTTCTATATTAAATGCTACCTCTTTATTTTTTACAGGGAAGAATATTTAGACAACCTCCCGCAACTTTTGACAGCAATTGTGAAGAAAGTTCCATTAATTGCTGAGAGAAGTAATGAAAACATTGTTTAACAGTCATTTTTAGTGTAATATACTAAGTATGGCCATTGGTCCATCTGTCTGCATTTGCTGTAGAGCAGCATTTCTCAAAATGGGTGAAGCTGCCCCCTAATGGAAGGTGTTTGCATTATCAAGAGGTGTGTTAGACACTAAGGGGACAACAGGAGCATTATCAAGGGGGTGACATAAGAAGCAATGATAATTGTAATCATAGGATTACTCAGAACTTACCTAACAAACTTTATTAAGTGCATAAAACTGTAAACATTAACTTCGATAATTATAAATCAAACTTTAGAATGCTTGAAATATTGTGTGGCTTTGACCAAAGGCTAACCATGGAAAAATCTCCTACAATTTCCTGTTTTTATATGTATATATTTTTCCATGTCAAGATCATTTTGGCTAGCTGAGTTCCAGATCTTTTCCTCAGCATTTTTAAAAAAAAAGTTTGGCTAAATGTCCTGTTCTGCCCAGTGTACATGAGGGCAGTGAATTACAACAATGCTGATTGATTTCCGTTTCAATGATCAGAAGACTAGTTTCCATTTTCTTGTTCCACTTACAAAGCTAGTATTGTTGTTGTTGTTTAATTCTGAAGGATAACAAGCATTCAGAAAGTGCTCCCATTTTTGCTGATATTCTGAAAGACACCAGAGACAGTCTAGCATTTTTAAGTCTCCTCTTTATGAAGAATGGGAATGGGAAACTGTAATTCCAGAAATAAAAACTTCCAGTGCAGTATTGCAGGCAAACTCTGCCCCCAACCTGGAGTTCGATCCGGACAGGGCTCAAGGTTTGACTCAGCCTTTCATCCTTCTGAGGTTGGTAAAAAGAGGAGCCAGATTGAGGGCAATATGCAAACAATGCTTCTACATTGTAAGCCACCCAAAGAGTGTTGTAAATCATTATGGGGCACTGTATAAGCCTAAATGCTGTTGCTATTGCACTTTCAGGTTTAATCTGGTCCATGAGTCTAGTCCCTCTGACTCAAAGGATTTAAAAGAGATTCCTGTCCCACTTTGATCTGCTTTTTGCCATGCAGGAGAACTAAAAGGACAATAGTTTTCTGTAGTCTACTGGGCTATGCAGTGCTTTGTAAGTGATTTAGGGAAGGTGGTTTGGAATATGCAGGAGCACCCAACTGTATCTGTTCGATGCAATCGTTTCTTTTTCCTTGGGAGTAGATAGCTGTCCTCTGTGGCTGCCAGGTCAGCTTGAGAAATAATGCAGCTTCAAAGAGATTACAGATATTTGCAGCATAAAGTGTCCTGAGCACCTTTTTGAAATCACATACAAAGCACTACATAATCATACATTCTCTGTAAAAAAAATACATTATGAGAGAGTTGAATCAGGCTCTTAGCCCAAATCCAACTCCTGATTTTTGCAATGTTAACTTAGATGAGCTGTGTCTTTACAATGAGGAAACAGCTGCTGAGTTATTCAGCTATGACTGTGGTTTTATTTTCATCCACATGAAATACATAAAATAAAATAGGTGTTTTAATAGCAATCAGCACTTTACATGCTGAGACTTGGTGTTCCTGAAATAAACAAAGCAATTCATGTACAGTACCTAGTTTCCACACTGGGGTTCATTGAGGCTCCTGCATTTCCCTTCTCCAAATCAGTTCTAATTTGTCAGCTGTTTTTTATGCTCCATTTTTCGTAGTAGTTCCAAAAGGCTAGAAAACACCACTCCTAATATTTACCTGTTGTTCAAATAGTGATGGTAATATCTTTTTGTGTTCTTTCTAATTTAGTATCTGTTTTAAATCAGAATTAAAGGCTTTTCAGTTTTTCCATAAGACCCGATTTTGTTAATAAGCAGCATATTTTGATTTAAACTATGTTCTGAGAAGATGTTCAAAAATAGCTTGCCATATAAGGTTGACTCAGCCTTCCATCCTTTCGAGGTAGGTAAAATGAGGACCCAAATTGTGGGGGCAATAAGCTGACCTT
>JANHFR010005461.1:114970-131411 GCA_032468015.1 Mimophis mahfalensis
ATACATGGCAATTATGTACAAAAGCGGAAATACGTATGTGCTTAGAAATGGAGGCAGTATGGCTTGAGGAGTCATAGGCAATCAAATCGGTCAGTCCTAGAGATCACCCCTGACTGCTCTTTAGAAGGCCAAATTCTGAAAATAAAACTTAAATACTTTGCCCACCAAATGAGAAGAAAGGACTCACTGGAGAAGAGCCTAATGCTGGGAAAGATTGAGGACAAAAGAAGAACAGGATGACAGAGAATGAGATGGCTGGATGGAGTCACTGAAGGAGTCAGTGTGAGCTTAAATGGAGTCTGGGGGATGGTCAAGGACAGGAAGGCCTGGAGGAATATTGTTCATGGGGTCGTGATGGGTCGGACACGACTTCGCAACTAACAACAAATAGGTCAAAATTCTTAAACATTTTAAGGTTCACACACACACACTACTGAATGAAGCGTCACCTAGTGTATGTAGAGTCCTGAGTCCCAAGGCAAGCATTTCTGAAGGTCCCCCTAGTGGTGAGAGACTTAAGGCACCAAGCCCTCTCCCCAAGTGGTAACAATTGAGGGTAAGTAAGAGGAAAAACAAAAAAGAAAGGTCACATAGCTGTTTCTTCTCACTGCAGCAGCCTTGGGCCTGAGGCATTTATGCGGTCCAGATACAGTTTGCCTGCTTTATCTCCCCTTCTTTTGCAAGGAAGGAGGAATATGAGAGTGAGAAGAAGATGACTGCAGCCAGGAGCAGTTGATGGGGTGGGAGAAGCCAGTTTAGTCTAATCACTGGGTGCTGGCCTAAAAACCAGGGAGGCTGTGAGTTCTAGTCTAAGGTGACCAGATGTCCTGCTTTTTAGCAATTTGTCCCGCGTCCCACGGCTTTTTAAAAATCTCCCGATTTTTGCTGGCCTCCCACCGCCCCGCCGTGCTGCTACCGCTGCCCTGCGCCGCTGCCCCGCATCCCCACCCCCCGTCAATGGTGTCCCGCTTTACCAATGTGGGAATCTGCTTATTCTAGTCCCTTAGGCAGGAAACCTAGCAGGGTGATTGCCCAATCACTATCTCTCAGTCCAGCTATTCATGTTCCCTTCTTGCTTCTCTCAAGCTATTTTGCTACAGATCCTACCAGGGCCCTGCATTTGAACTATCATATCTAGGATGAAAAAAATCAGAATACTGTAGCTGGTAGATATGGCTACAAAGAAATACAGAAAACTCTTTTTGCCGCCATTTAGTACAGCTCATCATTGACTGACAACCCCAGTTGGAACCAGAATTTCTTTTGCTAGGCAAAACAGTTGTTGAATGTGTCACACAAAACACTATCTTTTTTGCTACCGTTATTAAGTGAATCACTTGGTTGTTAAGCAAATCTGGCTTCCCCGTTAATTTTGCTTGTTGGAAGCTGGCTGGGAAGGTTGAAATGGTGATCATGGGATCCAGGGACACTGCAACTGTCATAAATACATGCTGATTGCTAAGCACCCAAATTTTGATTGTGTGATGTTGCAGTGGTCATAAGTGCGAGGATTAGTTGTAAGTCACTTTTTCAGTGTTGTTTTAACTTTGAATGGTTGCTAAACGAATGGCTGTAAATCAAGGACTGCCTGTAGTCATCCGAATTTTTGCACTCCACATCTGGTAGCCATACTTACACGATCAGGTTTATTGAAGATTTGGGACAAGAAATGAACTGGCAGGGAAAAATCAATAACATCCAAAATGGTTCTCTCCATTTCATCATATTTATATCACCTGCCCCATCCAGTTTTTCAAGAGTTGGGAGAAATTATATAGCATGATAATTTACTGTATATATATGTCCCACCAAACTGAAATTGTCTAGATGTGTTGTAATGATCTGAGAACAAGCAACACCTTATGCTATGTAACCATTTGGATTAAATTAGCCCATAAATTTTTAGAATACCACAAAAATTCCTCCCTTGGAAAAGAAAAAAATCATAAAACAAATTTCATTTTTGGAAATCATAAAATATATGGAGCTTCACTACGTAAATCCACATATACTGGTATTTATTCAGAAATACAATGGAGTTCGGCAGTTTTTGCCCACAGGTATGTACAGGATTGCAGCCCTCATTTAATCAATGAAGTCAATGAACTGGCAGGGAAACCTTGATTTTTGGAACAAGTGATCTAAGGTCTTAAATATCACTAAATATTTACCTAACTTTGGCAAATTGATTGTCAAAATTTGTTCTTAGGACTCAGGACTAGAAGTGCTGCATAGGAGATAAAAACAGATTTATCAAAGTAAGGATATTTTAAAGTGATATTTGACATTTAAGTTATATATTAACTTTTATGTATTTCAACCAGTTTAAATTTTATAATTTAGTTAATTTATTTTATAATAGAAAACTTGAATGATAATTGAATCAACATTTTATTTGTGAGAATAACTTTTGATAAATAACATTTTTTCAACTTAATATAAATATTAAATAACTACTTTATTGCTTGCTATCAACAGATAGAAATCTGCTTCTGTTTGCACAATTTGAGAAGAAAACTGTTTACTTTTTTTTGTTGAAGAATGGCTTTGACAGCTTGTCAAATACCAGCATTGCTTCTTGTTTTTCTGAGTTTTATATTTTTACTTTCTACTACTGCATCCAGCAGTTGGAGAATATCAAGTATAGTAAATACTACAAATTGGAAGTATGAAGGTCTGTGGATGAATTGCGAAGCTACTTCATTGGGTTTCATTCAGTGCAATACATTGTACTTCCCATTAAGTTCAGAAAGTAAGTTGTGTTTTTATATATAAAACGATGGGTTGCTATTGTGTTTTTAACACTATGAAATTGTAATATGCTTACTTAATATTATATGTTATCAAAATACATGAAAATGTACAAATCTATATGTTTTCATAGATTCATAGAATTCTTTAATTTAAAACTGGGTTGAACTTATTTGTTACTGAAAACAATGACAATGTTGGAAACAACATATAGAAATAATATAGTTTGCCTGCATTTAAGTCATATCAACACTGCCAGTAGGTAGAGTGTAGAATTATATATACTCTCTATGGCTTTCCTTTTCTTTGATGTTTGAACATAGGTCTATGCCAGTCTCCCTATTTTCTGATATCTGTCCCATGTGTATATTATCTCTTTTGCATCTTTTATTGAATTTTTAAATATGAGATGCTAGAAAAGGCTTTAATCATTCTGTCCTTAATATGCTGTAAAAGACATCATAACTTGCATTTCAAAAAGTTTACATTTATATAAACATTAAAATTGGAATCCTTCATGACAACCACTGAGGCTATTAAAATATATTTGCTTTACTCTAGAAAAAAAAAGAAAAAATGAAAAAAAGAAGAAAAAATAAATTTTAAAATATCCCAAAAGATATCACAATAAATATAGAAAAATATCATTTTAAACTCCATTGTCATCTGAATCTGAATCTGAAATTAAATTGTCTTTCCATAATAAAAATAATCTTCAATCATATGATTCTTCTCCAAATCCTATGAACAAGCTTATGAGTATTTGACCAGAATAGGACAATTGTGAGACAAGCTCATATTATATGTGTAAGTGTGCTCTCTGTCATTTTATCTGAAACATCCACTAAATATGAAGTAATTGGGTCTGGGGCCATTAAAAACTTTGTAGATAACTGCCACCATGTTGAATTGAACCCAGAAGATAGTAGCAACCAACGCAGTTTGCAGAGCCAAGGTTTATCATTAACTCATAGAAGCATAATTCCCTGCCCTACTGTGTACTGAACCAGCTACATATTGAAAGGTCAAAAATTTGGTCAAAGGCATTCTGAACATTTTTCAATATTGACGTAAAACTAATAAACAACCTTTAGGCCCACCACAACATGCAGCCCACCAAGCTGCCTTGTATGCTGGCAGGGTTTTGTGTTTTTTTTTAAATTCAACAAATCTGCTGCAGCCAAATGTTGGCCCTCCCAGGAAGGAGCCATCACTGCCTTTGAAGATACATTTCCAAGGGCTTTCAGGCATGTGGAGGCTGTAGCACACAGGAAGAGCTGCCACTAAGGCAATGGTTATAGAAGCAGTGCTTGAATCGGTTCTAAAAAACTAATTTGAGAAAACACCTCAGACAGCCCTTCCCTAGTTCACACGACAATAAAGTGAGGGAAGACTGAAACATGTTCAGACTTACAACATTTTGTTACCATAGTGTTACAATAACAATACTGTAGTCCCAACCTGTATGGTATTGGTGCTTAATTTTGTCTACCTTATTGAGCTGGCAAGGCCTTACCAAACCACCAGCTCCATCACTGCTGCCATGCTGGCATCCACCAAAGAATGAATATTTTTATTTATCAACATGTTTTAGCTTATTAAGCTAGTGGAATACTGCTGTATATATTTAGGATACTCAAACAGCTGCTTATAACTGTACATCATGTCAGTTTCAGCTGTACCTGATATCTACCTGCAAGGGCAAAGAGCGCTTGCATTGTCAACTTTACCAATGCTGGCATGGCTGTATAGCCCAGCAATACTACCAACTTCTTTCTTTTTTAGACAGATTGATCTGGTGGCAGCAAGACAGTAATACATTTGCAGAAGTGGTGACTTGGCTCTGAATGATGTCGTATTAAGTTTAATATGGCTTGTAGTGTCATCTGCCACTACAATGTAACTGTAATCCAGGCCAGAAGCTTGTTATTTGAAGAAATTAAGGCCACTATGCCAAAGGGGTCCTCAGATATGCTAGAAGCTCTGAAATTAATGGTTCTTGGAATAGAACATAGTTATTTATAAGAGGCAGAGTAGGAGAGTTATTGACTGGGAGACTCAGGCAACGAGCTTTAGCATGAACCACTCTGGTGTCATAAAATGCTCTACTAGGGTCACTTGAAATGTTGGGAAATATATTGGTGATTCCTAAAATATAGCTAGCTAGGACATTTAATTACATTCCATTTTATGGAAGAGCAATTGCCAAGGATAACTTTAAAACCAGTAAGTTTTCTTTTAAACTAGGACACATCTGTTTTGCTGCATTTCTCCCATTGCATCCTTTTCAGAAAATTACCAGAAACTGCTTCGTATAAATATCTTCAGATCTGAACCCTAGCCATACATGATAACCTAGACTGCCAAATGTAGGTAGACAGCATCAGCATTCCTCAGGTAAAACACCCCCACGTTGTTCATGGTGCCTTGTGATTTTGGGGTGTGTGTGTGTGTGTGTGAGAGAGAGAGAGAAGCATCATTTTTTGTTTATGGTATGTCTTTCTTTGATGTGTGTGTTCACATATTTATTCAATGAAATAATTTGCTGAATTGAAAAATATCTACATCTGAAGTCTATATGTTATGAAAAGAAAATAATATAAACATATCTTCACTCCAAAGTGGTTGACCTTTTTGTGGAGGCATATTATTTGATTTACCTTCAGATTCTTGCCATTTCATAGAAATTATAAATATTAAAAATAAAACAAGGAAAGAACAGTTTACATAACTTTTTCTGTGTAAGAAATTTCAATTTGTATTTTGAGACAGAGAAATAGAGTATAAAGATGTCTAGTGCTTGAAATAAAAGGGAAAAAACAAATAAGTTTATGATGGTTGGTATTGATTTGTGACAAGGGTATAGCTTTGTATAATAAAATAACATTCTGCTTGTAAAGACTAATCTTGTGTCCATGAAATGGGGCAGTTTTCTGATGTATTGGTGATGTCATGAACTGCATTAATGGTTTAATAAAGGCACATAATTATTTATGTATGTAATATATGTAAACAAATTATCTGCTTACATACATTTAATATCTATAGCAAATAATGGTTTATTTTTCTTCAATGTTGTTTGCTTCTCATCTCCCCAAATGGTTCTTTAGAAGCAAAGCTATACAGTACATTCTCTCTTAGCTCCTTGCTTCTGCCAGGTATTTTAATGCTCCTGCTTTGCTGCTTTCATCAATTGAAGTGTTCTGGTTACTAGATGTACAAACAGTTGTGAGATGTTAAGTAGGGCTAGTGAAAAGTCCCATGAAAAATTCAGTGATTTTTTTTCTTAAATCAAGAGAAAAATATTATATCCCTACCCTACCTAAATAACTCAGGCTGGGAATCTGCTTGAGGAAAAGGTTGTATATTCCCCAACTACATTATTTTTCTCTTTCAGTATTTTATTTAAGCATCTTTTACATAGCAACAGGAGTAGTTGAGTACACCAAAAGAAATTTGAAACATCATAATAGATGGTCTTGACTACAAGAGATACTTGAGTATTAGAAAACCATAATGGCATTCTGAATGCTGTCCACTTTGCTTCCAGTCAAGTTTTGATTAATGGATGGATGAAAGGCAACATCCATCTTTTGCTCTGCACTAAAATCAAAAACTCTGGGGGTTTTTTCTCTCCTGCAGCTTTTATTCAAATATGCCGAGCCCTGATGATTACATCCCTGGTGTTGGGGATGTGTGGAACTCTGCTGGCATTACTCAGTTTGAAATGTCCTCAACTTGGTTTCAGTGATAAAAAAACAAAAGGAAGGATTTCCATGATGAGCGGAATGGTATTTGCTTTGGCAGGTGAGAAATTTTACAATGGACATTTATGAAGGGAAAGTTTCTTAAAGCTATGTAGAAATATCTTGATTTATTCTTGGCTGGTTCCTTGGGAAACCTTGTCATTTGTATTAAATACGGGATGGGATGAGTTAAAGGAAAATATACATGAAAATAGGTTAATTAAAAAGCTTACTTAGAATGATTTGAAAAGCAATAAAAGTATAATTCCCTTAGAGTATATTCTGAATCTGAGTTATTATGACACAGTTAACTATGTTTAGTTAATTGCTTACGACATTTTAACTGTACCCCTGTGATAAACAGACCATACATACTAAGTTTTTTTTTAATGAATGCACTAAATTTATTTGCAGTTTTGCTAATTTTTTATTTCTAGGATAGGTCACATTAGTTCTCTGAAATAGCATTAAAGAGGAGGCATAAACAGTACATTTCAAGATGAATTTCACAAAATGAAAAAAGAAAACAAGTCCAAACTCACTGGTGTCTTTTTCTACATTTGTACAAAAACAAGATATGCTTCTTAAGACTGGATGTTTTGAGTTACAATATCAGGAGTTATAACTCCACACATTGTTGTAGTTCGCTAGCATTCAGCAGAGCTAGCAGCTGATTCTGACTCTGAGGTAGAACTTGAGTCGGGCTTGGACGCAAGGAAAGGATTGGAGGAGGACACTGCTATGTTGGAGGCCGGGCCGTCTGTTGAATGCCAGTTGCCTTCTGCATCCGATAGCAGTGAAATTGAACAGATAAAGCCAATCATTAGTGCATGCGTGCGCAGACTATTGAGCAGAGAAGAGCACAAAAGGAAACGGAGTATGGAGAAGGTGAATGGCCACTCCCCTAAGGCATAAAGAGGTGCGAATGGAATTTGCAGAGAACAAGGCATTTGAATCAGATCTAGTCTCATGTGGTTATTCTTTGAATATCTCTTCTTGCTTGAAAAATGGTGTCTCTGCAATTATTTCGGACTATTAATTCTTGCTTCAGACTCAAAGCTTGTTTGTGTGTGAAGTTATCTCTGGATTTGGCAGCTTTCCCAGATAACTTGGCAGGTTCATTTGAACAAACATTAATAAGAAAGACAAGCCGTTTGTTAAATAAAAAGAAATTTCCCTTTAAAAGCTGGCTAGGAGTGTTTGTTAATAGCCTGGGACAGAACACACACGGAGGCCACTAACTTGCAGAAATCAGCATCAATAGATCCTATTTCTGTATATTTTGTCAAAGAAAACAGATTTTACTTTTTTTCTCTGGGTGATTTTGCTACCAGTAGTAATTTAATTAATTTTAATATTTTAATTTCAAGGCTGCCCAACTCTACAAGTTTGGCCATGTTACAATTAAAGAATAATGTAAAAGAAAACAACAACATACACAAAAAGGGAACACAACCAACTGGAAGATTAACACTATAACACACTATAACACTATAAATAATTATTTAGTATAAACACTTCAGAACAGTAATTATATGGGGCTTCTCTGGGTATTTATTTCAGTTTTTAAAAATACCACTAAATTCTTATGATCTTTCCTCAGATGTTTTAATTTTGTTAACTGTGTGAGAACTTTATTACATATGCATACTAGACTGTACAAATCATACAAGTGCTTATAAATGAAATGGTCTTCTAAATCTTTTCTAGCAAAATATCTTTTAAGCATGACAAAAAGACCTTGAGTAAGCCTTGAAGAACCTTCTTCCAAGCCTTAAGCATCTGAGGTGGTTTTGTAGTTTCAAGGAAAAGGTCCAAAAGTCCTTTGTTTGCAATGAAATGTCTTAACAAATGACTTGCATGGCCATAATACATACTGACAGGTAATTTTCATCTGTATTTAATCTGTATTGTTTGGCCAGGTCTCTCATCAATGGTTGCTCTTTCGTGGTATGCAGTAAATATCATAACTGAGTTTTTTGATCCTTTCTATGCTGGAACAAAGTAAGTCAATATTTCTGTATATTTTTAGTTCTGTTTGGTAAATTCTTTTAGCATTTCCAAACTGCAGAGAGGATTGAACGGGCTGTGGGTGGTAATTCCCATCTATTGTAATAAGTTTGACATTAAAATTGTGTTGGGTTTCTTGTTGTGTCTGTTCACAAAGATTAGCACAATTAACAATGATGCTGTCATGCATTATTGCAATCTTTCTCAATTTTACCACTATTAAAAATTCTGGGAGTAGAAGTTTACAAAAATGGAAAGTGCCCAGGCTGGGGAACTTACTGGTTTTCGTTTTCTCAATACTTGATGTCTGTCTCTTGGACATCTTGGAGTGCATGGGAAACCAGGACTCACCTTCATCTTTCTTCATCTTTATAATACAGATGGAACACATCACTATAGCCCTTTTTTATCATCCGACTCGTCTGCATTCATTGGTTGTGCAAGCAACCTTTAATTCTTCCATCTCCATGTATCAGTAGCCTGGAGTTCTTTGAGCTTTCTTCTCCCTAAAATCACCTTTCTCTTGTACCAATAACTGTAACATATAACAACAAAGCATTTGATTGTATGTGGTGTTTGAATATGATATGTATGATCTTTATTCTAGATATGAAATGGGGTACGCACTTTATCTAGGTTGGACTGGTTCCCTTCTTTCCATAGTTGGTGGGATCCTGTTGACATGTTCATCAGGCAAATGAAATCAAAGGTATTTAAGGTGAATTATTCATCTGTTAAAAATCACAGGTATAAATAGGATTTGTAGTAGTCTACAGTGCATTTTAAAGGTGCAGCTGTGTACTTTGTTCAGTAACAAACCCCACCTATTTCCCATCTTTTGTGGAATTTTTTTGAGAAAAGGGATGTCATATAAATAAAATAATATAAATGCAGGGAATCACAGTGAAATGATGAGGTTTATTTACTGACATGAATATGATTGGAGTGTAAGGAATAAATTTATTATGTAGTTATAATCTATATATTATATTTTCAAATAAATGTCCAACTATCTAGGTTTACATAGTAGATCATTTAGCTAGAATAAGCTAAATGATCTATATTAAATATCCTCTCACATTAACTAGGTTTCAACTCATTTAAACCATATCAATTTTTTTAAAAAGCATATGGCAAATTGATGGTAATGAAGAATATTTCTTAGACCAAGCAGAAAAAGATAGAGAAATTAAGCATTAGAATCACAAGCCACTTCAAAAAGCCCATAGGAAGAGATCCTTTACTTTATCAGGGTTGGGTGTTTGTTTGTTTTTTCCATTCTTATGGTAAAACTCTCCCCCTGCTGTAGTAATCTCAGAACAACAGAGCATCAGGCAAGAGAAGATGGAGAAGACTGCTGATAACTTGGATGGGGTAAAGCAGGTGGCAGCAGCTAATCCCTGAATATAAATACAGGCTCTTGCGCTCTCCTGAAGAATGCCAAAAATTCCCCCATGAATTTTCCCAATGCTATGCTAAGGGGAGATAGTCTTTTAGATGATCAGACTTAATATTTCATTTGAAAGTTTGGAGCCATTTGTTTCTTCTCTTCTGGACATTCAAGCTATTTCACATATCACATATCAACACACCAGTACAGTGTATACTTGATATCCTTCCTTTTATCCACGGCTAAAAGATTTTAGTTTTTAACAAAATTGGGGGAAAAACCTGGTAAACTGCAGAAAGTTGGGTTAGCCAACCACATTATATTTGCATTGTAAACTTGAAAACAGCTTAGTTTTACTCAGCTATATCTATTTCATTAAATTGTTTGCACAGAATGTACAATTCTTAGTTTCACATTTAGTTTAATAATATGGAGTGTTTGATACTGTCTAGCTCAATTATAATAAACAAAGAGAGTGACAAATGTAATATATTTATCTCTATGTTTAATTACAGAGAACATGGATATCGTTATGCAGCTTCAGGAACAGTTAATGAATTATAAATTTACATCAAACAGGCTAAGACAGTCACACCTGCCAAAGATCATGCTTAACATTTTAGTTAAAACATATTTACATTTGCTACGTCAATTCAAACAATGCTGTGCAAAGTTTTCAAAAGGAGCACTTTGCAAAGTATGCTACTGCATACAACCCATACCTCCCTTCAAGTGTTAAAGAATCCATTTCATCTTCTGAAAGGCTTGCAACAGCTGTTGAAAAACCTTCCCAGTTGCCTGTTACTGTGTATGTGCACATTCAACACAGAAACAACCAGAAATAGCTCCTGAAGCGGCTGCAAAGCGTTCCAAATAATGTAGTGCTTTAATATTTCATGGAGTTGGGGGGCTTCACTTATGCTTACAGTTTGTGAAGCATTTTTGTCTAATGCTTTGGCACAGCCCCAACACATCTCTTCCTCTGTAACATTTACCTGAGTGGGCTGTCCATTTGTGTCTATTCACAGCACTATGCCCAAGCAATAGTGGGCATTGCCATCATCATCAGTCAAAAATGTAAATTGTCCTTAGCTGTATTGGTGTTAATATTGTGTTTTCCTCCTATTCTGGCACTAAGAACAAAGTCAAGATGTGCAAAAAAATCTGTTGGGATTTGTAACCCACACTGATGTGCTTGGGGGAACACTCAGGAAGGAACTTGCATGTGAGTCAGAAAATAGAAGTTTTCTGCCCACTCAAGATAGATGAATGGCATTTCAGCTCAACAGCGGGGAAAGGCCTTTAAGTAGTTTATAATTTTAGTGCTGAATATTATAATAAACATGATGATATATAAAAAATTTATGAAAATTATTTAAATCACATAATCATGCAAAATGACATATATTTCCTAATTTGCTAAATGTACTATGTCACATTATTTTGGGACTTTATAAAGATATAATTTGCAGAATAAAGCTACTTAAAATTCTGGAGAAGGCAGAGTATATTAAAAACAGTATCCGGGAAGGAGCTAATTCTGATTTCTCAAGTATATATCAATAAAGATAGATGACAGATAGAGCTATCAAGTCATTATTGACTTCTGAGTATTATATGGACAAACCCTTCCTGGTTTTTTTGGCAGCATTTTTGGGAAATTGCTACTGCCTTCTTCCTATGAACTTAAGTAACCCAAAATCACACAAAGTCACACTCATCATCTTGTTTCTAGTCAATTGGATTTAATTATTATATCAAAGTTGTTCTCAAAGCAGAAGTGCCAGTTCTCCCTCCAAAAGATTTGGCCAACCCATTATAGCTGTATTTAATTAATTATACTTAAAATTGAGCAGATTTCAGAGATTTGAATTATGCTTTATTGAAAGGTTTTTATAGAAGTTTTCAGCCAGTTTCTTAAGACTACAATAATAAAGTAGCTGTTAAGCATAATCTTTGGCAGTAGCAGGGCTTTTTTAGTATATTAAATTCATGTGTTACCTAGAAAACATCTTAAATCTTCCTCTTTAAAGGAATTTCCCAACGTTGTAATCTGAATCAATGCATTTATTATGTGAAATTGTATTTGAAGAAAGAGTTCTTTACTGCTGTCTTTGCAAATGGTCTTCATATTTCTGTAGCTGAGACCAAAATCCTGCATTAGGCTCTGCCATTGGCCTGGCATGCTTCACAATCTACAAGGCAGGGGGAAAAGCACATTGAATTGATCATAAGGACTTTTTCTCCCAAGTCCTAAAATTATAAAAAACATAGGATGCAATTGTTATAAGAAAATGTTACAGTTCAGTGGTAGAACAAGTATTTAGTATGCAACAGGTCCAAGGTTCAATCGCAATCATTTCCAGTAAAAAGGATAAAACAGCCATGAGAGGGAAGATGCCACCACACCCAAGATCTACTGCTAATCAGAACAAAAGATGCTAAGGTAGAAAGAGAAGACGTCTGATATGAAATAAGGCAACTTTGTGAGTGTTGCTTTTCCCAGTAGCTCTGGCAGGGCTATGAAGTTAGAAGGCAGTTCAATAGACCAAACTTATTCTTGTTGAGGGATTGTTACTTCCCTCCTTCCTTCCTTGTTTTGTCATTTTTTAAAACTTTCTTTTTGGTGCCTCTCTAGTTGATGACCTAGGATTAGAGAGGCATAATCAGTGAGAGGAAGGTATGATTTGAGGAAGGTATGATTTGAATTCGATAAACTCAATATTTGAAGTTGTGCATCTAAATATTGGTTTAGCTTTCTGTGACTTAGCTGAAGTGGAATTTGCAAATAAAGAAAAATATTAAACTGTGTTAGGCAAAGAATCAGGAAATTTATGCCCATCATTTATGAATTGGTTTGTATAGAATAAATTCAAGGTAATGAAATTATTTCAAGGAATACTAAGGAAATCCCCCCCCCCCAACATTATTTCTTTCTAGGTCAAGACTGAATGTAATTCTAGATTAACATATTATTGTTAAAGTCAGAAGGATCAACCTCTCTCATATCCACACATTTCTTTTTTAATATTGTCGCTCAGTCAAGAAACAACACAAAAACTGGATTCTGATAGCAGATGAGAATTTATAGCATGAGTACTAACTTTGAATCTCAGGGTGGGAGAAAATGAATTATTTTGCTCTTCATAGGAAAAAAAAGAAAATAGAGAAATAAGTGGTGTTTCTCAGAAAGGAGCTTGCAAGTAAAAGTAGCATAGAAAGGCTATTTTTGAAATGCCTGGGATACTTTGTTAAAAGTATTACATTATGTAACTGTTGGAAGTACAAACTTTCATCAATTAAGTTGACAAATTTCATCTTATGGATATTTTTTGCTTTGAATCAGATATATTAAAATAATTTACATTTAGTCTTCAGAGTTTAGGTTTTATAAATTCCCATTAATCAGATGAGACTTAAATTAGCTATTATCATAATTCAGTTGTGTTTTGGTACTTTCATTAAGTTCCTTTATAAAACAAAATGCTGAATCATTGTTACTGAGATGGCCAATGTATTCCATCCAGTTAAATATTTAAGTATTTGTTTCATACACCACCGAAGTATAAGTCCATTTAATCAGATACAGAAGTAATTTTTATTTTCAGCATGCTCACAGTACCTCAAAGGCATCCTTCAGCCTGAGCTTTTGATGCTTCATCAAGTAAGCAGTGCAGATAGTTGCAGATCTGCTGCGACCATTTTTACAGTACACTAAGCACTTCCCGCCTCTTTGGATGGTGTCTTCTATGGCATCACTGCAATGCTCAAAGTACTTATACAAGTCCTCTGAAGGGTCATCAAAGACAGGGATTCTCAGCAATTGGCTTTCCTGAAAGCTTGGGAAGGGCTGTTGTCTGGAGACATTGATACAGAACGTGATTCTCTCTTGACTGAGGAGACTCTCACAGCAGGCTGACCTAGAATTGCTAATAAACAAAGAATCAGCAACCTTGCAGAGGGACAACATTTGGCAGTGAATGACAATATCACAGCGAGAAGTACTGCTCAAGATTTCTTGACGAGTTGCTGAGAACAGGAAATAAAGAATACCCAAAAGTAGTGTGTGGGTAGATTGTCTGGATCCCTTGTTCTTTAGCCATCTGTGCACTGTGCTATTTTTATTCTGCCGGCAGCCTCAAGGATTATATTACAGACTGTTCCACCTTTCTCTAAAATTGCAGCAGGTTGATTTGAACCTGAATATAGCCTCGGAATAATATTAGTAGTATTAAGCTGGAAACAAAAGACCCCCTCTAAGATTGATTAGTTTATTAATAGAGATGAAAATAAACAAGAATGAATAAAGAACATGTACTTTCTGGAAAGCAGAGAGAAATTGAAATTTCTGAGAAACTGATCTTTCTCAGAGCCAGGAAATAGCACTCTTAGAGGAATCTGAAACTAAGAGAAGGACTAAAGCAGGATGAAGATTTTTGTCCTCTGGAAAAGCTAGAAACTCGTGATTTAAATATATATATATATATTCTGTAGGTATTAGTAAACTCCTATGGGGATGATTGAGTAGTCACAATGCTTCTGTTACCACTTGTTCAAAGCAAAAACCCATTCAGAATTGAACCATCAACTACTGTATTACTTTTGGGTAGAAAGCATGTGTTTCCATCTCTAAAATCAAGCAGCATATCCAAAGAAGCAGCAGCAACAGACCTAGAATTGATTGAATCAAACTTCAGAAAATAGTTCCATGAAAGGAAGAACAAGTCAACAATATTAGAGTTATATGAGAGGGCAGGAGAAAAGATTCCCAGAAACTGGCACAATACAATACATGGATGGTGGAATGTAAAATATTCTTTAGAGAGAGAGATATTTATATGCGTGAATTGCTCGATTCTGAAATTGCTACTGAACAACCCTCTGAGTGTTAAGATCCAGTGGGCATTTCCAGATATTTGGGCAAGTACAGGTATCCTCGACTTACAGCCACAATTGAGCCCAAAATTTATGTTGCTAAGTGGGAAATTTGTTAAGGGAGTTTTGCCACATTTTACAACTTTTCTTGCCATAATTGTTAAATGAATTGCTAAGTTAATAACGTAGTTGTTAAGTGAATCTGCCTTCTCCATTGACTTTGCTTGTCAGTAAGTTGCAAAAGAAGATCACATGACTCGGGGACACTGCAACCATCATGTGAATCAGTTGTCAAGTATCTGAATGTAAATCATGTGACCATGGGGATGCTGCACTGGTCATAAGTGTGAAAAATGGCCATAAGTCACTTTTTTCAATGCTGTTGTAACTTTCAACAGTTAGCTAAATGAACTGTTATAAGTCAAAGACTACCTGTATTATTATGGACTATCACAGGAATAACTGAGGCACAAAGACGTGTCATGAGAGATTTATCACAGAAGCGCTAATCTCATTGGAAAGGCTGCTGTAAAGAACCAGGAAGTCAATTTCTTTTTTAATAAGGGTTGAATACAAGACGGTTTCTCTTTGTTAGCTATTCATCTTATTGAAAAGCTCTCAGGGCATACAGTGTGTTCTTTTTAAATGAAAAATATCCAGAACTCCAAATACTTTGTTTCTCCAATGCCCAAAATAAAATGAAAGCATCTTTTTCCAGTCTTGTCTAAAATTCCATCCAGAATACATGTAGTTTCATCATACTCCCCCAGGGGGAGAGCCTTCTCTATGGCGGCCCCTACCCTCTGGAATGAGTTACCTATGGAGATCCAGATAATCCCTGACCTGTGAGCCTTCTGCCATGCCCTCAAAACATGGTTATTCGAACAAGCTGGTCTGTCCTGATAAAAGCTAATTTTAATGGGTGATTTTATTTGATCAATATTAAATTTGTAACTGTTAGGTCCTAATACTGTTGTTTAATCTTTGTTTTAACTTTTGTATTCTGTGTTCTTAAATTTGGACTGTTAGCCATCTTGAATCCTTCGGGAGAAGGGCGGGGTATAAATTAAATTAATAATAAAATAAAAAATAAAATAAAATACAGAAAATATATTCATGTTCAGTTCAGTCTAGGTTCAGATCAATAAACAGAAGCAATAAGGCCCTTCAAAACTACAGGAGGGAGCATAAGCTATGTTTGAAAGGATTTAACATGCTGCAAGACCACAGTAACACAACCAAGCAGCTGATTAGATTTCCCAGTACAGTGTGGGGTAAGAGTGATCTTAAGCATGGTATCCATGTATCAACGTTTATCAAAGTTAAGCTAATGTGTTGAAAACTTTAATCAGTAGAGAAATGATTATATAATGTATTCTAACCTTAGTGTATAAAATTCCTGTACTTGCCCAAAACAGCTAGATCAGTGGTTCTCAACCTGGGGGTCACGACCCCTTTGGGGGTCACCTGACCCTTTTGGGGGGTCGCGGACCCACGCCACCGCTGCCCGCTCGCTGCCCGCCCTGCCTGCTCGGCCCCACCATCCCCCGCTCGCCCGTCCTGCCCATTTGCTGCCCACCCTGCATGCTGGCCCGCTCGCCCGCTTGCTGCCCACACGGTTTCTGAGGGCGGGAGCGAGCGACGAGGGTCGCGGGAGGGAACAGCTGCG
>JANHFR010005461.1:136532-146568 GCA_032468015.1 Mimophis mahfalensis
GGGATTCGAACCACTGAACTGCCGACCTTTCTGATCGACAAGCTCAGCATCTTAGCCACTGAGCCACTGCATCCCCTAAACTTTGCCCTTGCGTACCTCTAAATATGAGATTGTAATTGAAGTACAAAAGGACAGAGCTTGTTTTGTGATGTCAAGATGCAGTTTTGTCATTTTGGCATGATTAGAATTTGAAATCATATGTTCAAATGCAAGGAAAGACAGGCAGGCATCGTGTGGAATTTTATCTTCTTAAATAAGAACTTCAGAAGCAGCCTTTGTGCCAACTGAAGTTACCCTGAAACCCTCACACAGACACGGGCGTTTTACTGCACCAGAGGAGTCGGTTTTGCCACTAACCATTCTCTGTGATGATTACATCTGTGTGGGAGCTCCCATATTTATGAATGTGCTCAATAGCATCTTGTACACTGTCCACCACTTCAATGCAGCATTCCAGGTCCCCGTATTCTGTGCGAAGTGATTTCACCTCCGAAGGGCTAAACGTAAGATAGGAGGCAAATTTGGGGCCAGCATGTATCTTTACCTAATAAAAGACAAATACACTTTACTATGCATTCTTTTCCTAATCATATTCTGCACAAAACTGTTTGGCTACATAGATGACCCAATTCACACACTGTACAACACAATCACTTGCCTAATCATGATTGGTGAAGTAAGCCTTAATTTGGTTGGCACATCTTACTAAACTGTGAGTCACAAGTTACTGAGTGTGTTTTCATACAACCAAATATTATTACATTATTTATTTAATTTATATTGTGCCTTTTCTCTATGAGCTCGAGGTGGCTTACACAAGAGATTATTTGACCTCCGCAATTGACCTTGTCAGGCCGAAAGGATGGTTGGCACAAAGTTGTCCAGAGAGTGAAGTGTGAATCCAGCCAAGAGGAGTAGAGTGCTAGGTGCCATGTGTTTGCATGCACAGTACCCAATTCAATCAGTGGCATTTCCAGATAGAGCCAGAAAAGTCTATGTCTGAAACTTTAGAGAGCTCCATCAATCAGTGAAGATCAGCCTTCTCTAACCTGGGATCTTCCTGATGCACTTGGACTGCACCTCTCGGAATTCCCAGGCTGCACACATTAATTTGGCTTTGGGCAGCGCCTTAGATTCTTCTCTATGTGTCTCTGGAAAAAAACCCCTCTCAGCATTGGGTCAAATATTTTCAGCCAGGAACTTTTACATAGGAACCTAGATGAAGAATTTCATCTAGGTTGTCTCATCTGTGAGGCTAGTTCATAGTTTTTTCTTTCAATCAAGCTCTCGGCCTCTGAAATTGTAAATAAAATTCTTTCTTCCAGCACTATAATCTATTTCCAAGAATATTACACAAAAATCAACCAATTTTCATTGAGGAATTCTGTTTCCAAGGACTTGGGCTCAGGACCCTCAAAAAGAATCTTATTGTCAAATATCTTTGTTTTTCAATCCAAATAAGATTACAAGCATCTTGAGAATCCCAAAGCTAAGGTGCACTATTAGAAAGCCTGGTTTCAATCAATATGTGCTATCAGGTGCTAAATATGATACACACACACACACACATACACACACATACACACACCTTACTGCTCATTTAGACATTTCTCAGTGTATGCATTGATAGTGTCATCTTTTAGACAGTACTCCACATTGCAGTGGAATTACAAGCCAATTTTTTACACTTAACCCACACTGGAAACCATTTTTACTTGCCTGTTCCACCCGCAACATGTCAATGATTTGATCAAATACAGGAGTTCTCAGCAAATCCCGATGTATTAGCAGTGTCTCCAAAGCATTGCAGGCTGCAGGATATTCACATTTTGAATCTCTCACTGGAGGAAAGAGAGATAATTGGTTAAATTCAGTGGCATGTTTAAAGATGCTGGAAGCAATTTTCCTACAGAGTAGCACTTTCCAGATGGGTTGGACTACACATGTCTTTCTTTAACGAATAGTTGTTTTACAACTGTTTGAAGTTATGATGGCCATGGAGTGGCTACTTTAGGGCCTATAAAACACTTCCAGATGTCGTAAACGGTGACACCACTTCCCCATAGTCAGTGACTGCATTTGGATAGATCAGCTTTACAACTGGTTGTGCCATTCTGCAGTCACGTGACAGCAATACACAGTATTTTTTGCCAATTTTTGGCAAAAGTAAAAAAGGCCCATACAAATGAACAGGTGTACTTAACAACTATGCCAAAAAAGGGGCAGAAAATTACTTCTGGTCATGTGGGTGCCTCTCATATGATTGCAACAATCTATACCTATAATTCCAGGCTCAGTTATGGTTCTAAGTCAGTGTTTCTCAACCTTGGCAGTTTGAAGATGCTGGCTGGGGAATTCTGGGAGTTGAAGTCCACGCATCTTCAAACTGCCAAGGTTGAGAAACACTGTTCTAAGTTGAGGACTACCCATATTGCTCCTATGTTCAGGAATTTTGACAGTTTTACTGTACATTTGGAGCACATGGCTACTCTATAACATCCAAAAATATATAGATAAGTAGACATTTGAGGCTAGTTCACCTCCTCCATGCTTACCCTTAAGAAACAAAATCTCTCACCTATTCTAGTAACTTTCTCAACACTGGCTTCCAAGTCCACATAGATATGGCAAATCCCTTCACTGTGCCCCATCACTGGGATTCCTTTGGCTGCTTTTTGGATATCCCGAACCAGCTGAGAAGAGCCACGGGGAATTATCAAATCTATTAGTTTATCTAATCGGCAAAGATCTTCCACTTCTTCTCTGGTATTCACCTGTAAAAACCAAACCAGTCAAGTCACAAATATTAGTTTATATAAATACAGACAAGTGTGTGCAGGCATAGATACATTTATGTTTGGGTATATATGTCCCTATGTGTACATATACATGCACACACATGTATTTAAATATGAATATATATAAATGAATTCTGTAATGAGTGAACATTCATCATGAGGCTAAATACAAAATAGATTAACAAAAGTAGTTTTTTATGACCCCATGCAAATATATTCAGCTATTTTAGAAATTATTGTATCAGCCATTGCAGTGCTAAAATTCTCCTTTACGAGATATTTTGATTTTGATTTCACCCTATTTTATGATGTTTTTAATGTATCCTTTGGTTAGCATTGTAAATTATTATTGTTAAACAAATTTATATAGCTGCTCAACTCACATATAGGTGACTGAAACCACTTTGAAATTTTGAAAATAAAAGTTTTATATAAACATTGTTTAACTATACATTTGGTTTGATTTTGGAAGTTTGATGTATACAATTTAATTAGCAAGATGTTAATTAAAATAAGACAGCTCTAGAGAACAGTGTCTGGAACAGCCTGTGGAACCAGTCACACATTCTCAAGTGGAAAAGCACAGGCTCAGATGAAGAACATTTTCACAATCCTTTCCTGCTCCCAAAAATTCCTTGCATTGCACAAATCCTTAAGCTGTAATTTTTTGATGTAAAATTCCAACAAACTGCAATTAAGAGAACAAAAGCTCTGTTTCAGATGCAATAACCTGAAACATAATTTCCAACAAAGAACAACTGTGTCAAAACATTTACGACCAGTAATTCTCACTTTATTTTGTCACCTAAATATTAGTTTCCAAGTATCAAGCTTTTTCTTAAAAACAGAAAAAGGGCCATGTTATGTTGCTTGTGCTCTTCTTTCAAAAATGCATCTGATTTTGACATCAATTTGAAATATCCTAATCTTACAATACCTTTCCCCAGTGGAGTTACCCTAGATTGTGTTCCTAAACTCTCACCAGTTGCACAGCGTCCTTCACCCCATGAATTGAAAGAGCTTCTTGAGTCAGATGGTGAAGGATTTGATTGCTGTGTAAAGCCTCTTTGCCTCCTTTAAGCAACAGACCATTTCCGCTGGCAATAGCCAAAGCAGACACCTGTCAGGAAACAAAAGAGACCAACATAGTAAGAACAGTAAAGCACACAGTACCATTTTTGTCTATCAGAACATCTGTCCCCTTTCAATCTGGCACCCTTGCGATGTATTGCGCCAAATCTCTAAGAATTCCCAGACACATTTCCTAGTTTTTCTGTTACTGGATAAACACTAAAGATATTATGAATCCACTAGAGGAAAATCTGCATCATAAACATATGCTATACAAGCATATGAGCTTGTGACTGAAATTCTATTTTAAAGAGGCAAAAGAAGGATCAAAGAAGTGGGTTTAAAAAATACGTTTCATGAATGAAAGTATGTTTCTATTTCACACTAAATAATATTACCAAATGAAACAATACCTGGGGAAGGCAATCAGGGCGGGATTCAAAAATCACTAGCAAGACCCCAATAGGCACAGTCACTTGCTCAAGTTCCAAGTCCTTTGCTATTCTTGTCCTTCTAAGGACGCGGCCAACGCTGTCTTGTGAGGATGCAGCAATCTGACGCAAACCAATAGCCAAACTGTTCAGCTTGGAGGTTGACAGGCTGAGTCTCTTTAACAAGGGCAGAGCCAATCTCCCTGAAATGGAATCAGAGACGAGAGGGCCCAGATCAGGGGCAACCGTGAATGGGATCCACAGTAAGGAAACTGTGGGAAAGGTAAAATAAATAGCAGGGATGAAATCTTTCCTATTCTGAAACAGGGAATGGAGTTACTCATTCCAAAGTGAAAGATGTCTTTTTTCTTACTTTCAGTGGCTAATACGAAGTGTACAAAAGATAGCCAGCAAGAAAGGACAAGAAGGTGTTAACCACACAGTGCTTAAATTGTGCCATAGAATCGTGTATCACTGATAGTGTTCGTGTCTGAAATATTACAAGTGACCAATACCAATATGGCAGTGATCACATCTGCAGCCATCAAAACAGCCAATTCCTAATTTATGAAAAGCTTCCCTCACCCCTCCAAAAAAAGCATTAGGACTCCAAAATTTCAAGGAAATTTGGCCAAATATTTCTGAATGCTTGCAGATTGCTTTATCAATTTCTGCAGGGTGTGAAATCAAAAAATACTCAATCTCAAAAATGCCTTATCCTTGTGAAAAATCATTCCTAGTCCATAAACAATGTTAAGCTTCCTGAACCCTTTCCACAGTACCTTTACTCTGAGCCTCTTCCAAATCCTTTTTGTTGGCCTGAAGAATCTCTTCTCTTTGGTCTGTCAGAAGATCAGCAAGGTGATAGATGATCTCAGCTCTCTGTAGTAAGAAGGAGACATCAGCCATGTCATTACAGGTAGTTTTTGATAACTTATCTTTCTGTAGCTTGAATTTAGTCAAATACTGTTTCCTTGGTCATTATTTGTGTGGACCACATCCAGTGCTGGAAACGGCTAGCCTCTGTCCATACATAAAATCTGAACTGTTTTGTCACCCCACCTGGTTCATGGGCTCAAGTAAAACCGTCTGCTTTGTCAGCGAAGAGCAACCGTTGCAAATATCCTGGAAGTGTGATTCCTGGGCTTTTTGCTTTTTCTACTTTTCTGCTACTTTGCTTTTCTGCTACCACTTTGCTTTTACTACTTTGCTTTGCTTGCAGATAGTTTAAGGTGCCATCAATAGCATTTTCCATTGGACGTGCATTAAAAGGATCCAATTTCACTTTTTTTTTTTTTTTTTTTTGCAAATGTGTGCCCTCCAGATGTATTTTCTATCATTTCCACCCATCAATGAATGGATGAATGGGAATTACAAATGGTGTTCTCCAACACATCTGAGAGCACTACCAGATTAGAGAAAGCCACAGTCCAAGAATATAAGTACCTTCCTTTTTATAGAGAAAAATCCATATCAGCATTTTTGCAAGATTTATTCTTGTATACAGATAGTCCTCAACTTGCAAAGATCCAGCGACCAAACTTATAATAGCACTGAAAAAGTGACTTATGATCAGTCCTTTGGCTTACAACCAATGCAGCATCCCCATGGTCACGTGATTAAAATGTAGGGGTGTGTGTGTAACAACTGGTGTGTTATTTATGACAGATGCAGAGTCCCAGAGGCACATGATCACCATTTGCAACCTTCTCACAATGAGGGGAGCTGGATTTCCTTAACCACCATGTAATTTGCTTAACAACTATAGCAAAAAGTAAAATCCAGCATGTCTCACTTAATAACTGCCTTGCTTAAAATGGAAATTCTGGCTCCAACTGTGATCGTAAATTGAGGACTACTGTAGTGTTAATGAGCCACAAACACCTACAACATATTTGGAAAGTTACAGCATTTTGTATTACAACTGGAATAAAATACCTGCTCTGGTTGCAGTGCTGCCAAACTTCTGCCTCCTGTTCGAGCCATTTCTGCCTGCTGTTCTACTGTTGGTCCTTTTAAAACCAAACAAAGAACATTATGTAGTAAACACTGATCTTCAACTCCACCATGCACTACAAGGATATAATTTTAATCATATGATTAATTTAAATATGATTAAATTTAATCATTTTTAATGCCTATTATAAATTGGAAAGCGTAAAGACAAAACACCCAGCCCTAAACTAACCCTATCTAAAGAGGGCTCCACAAGCAGCCTATCCCAGGACCTGGGTCAACCTGACATTCTGAATGTCATAAGGGTGGGAGATGTTCACTCTGGCCTTTTGTCC
Source organism: Mimophis mahfalensis (assembly GCA_032468015.1). NCBI lineage: Eukaryota > Metazoa > Chordata > Lepidosauria > Squamata > Mimophis > Mimophis mahfalensis. The sequence continues at coordinate 143,124 of JANHFR010005461.1, forward strand.
TGGCAAACCAATCCCATTCAATTCATACATTGCATATTGTTTTTTAAACGTCTTACTCTTTCTTTTTTGAGGTTCTGATCACTTCTCTCCAATCACGTATTTCCTAACCTCCTCTTTTCCTTAGCAGATTCCTTCTTCTTTATGTATTTAATTTCAAGTTTGATCCTCATTCCTTCTCATTCTATAAGCAAATCACCTCAAGGTACTACTTTTATACCTTTAACTTACTTTTGTATTCTATTCACATTAGCATCAGTTTATTCTTGACCCTATGACTTATTCTTTCATGCTTACTGTGTATCTACTGTACAATATTCTCCTTTTATGTTAGACCTGACATATTGCGGCCACATGACCACGGAGACGTCTTCAGACAGCGCTGGCTCTTGGGCTTTGAAATGGAGATGACCACCGCCCCCTAGAGTCGGGAACAACTAGCACATATGTGCGAGGGGAACCTTTACCTTTACCTATTGTTCATATATGGTGGCAAAGTCAACAATAGCAGCATAATCTGATGCGTAGTCATCTTTGCTTCTTGTAGCATCCACCATTCATAACAGTATATAAAATTCCAGAGTGAACAGAGCTAATATTTACCAGATCTACTTATACAGACTCTTCAGGCTTTATCTTATGTCTTTATTTGGCTCACCATGTATATTTTAATGTTTATGAGAGATGGCTCTTTTTTTGACCCTTTTTCTTTTTCGTGCATATAAAATTCATAATTCTGAAAGTGCCATAATGCTCCACAATTCATACACGCCATGCTCACATTCCAAAAGAAACCTTTTTTCCCCTGTAAGAAACCTATTCATAATGCCTTTATTGCTAACAGAACTTCCATGGCTTTATGGCTTTCATGGTCAAAGGAACAAATAGCTTAAAGGCTTAAAATTGCCTTTCCCAATATTTTTAGACTACCCAGGAGAAAAATTCTAGGAGTTGTGGTTCATAGTACCTGGTACCAGACAAGAGAATTTTAGCCTATCGTGTCCTAAAAGTTATATTCTACTTTCTTTACAGATGATAGTTATGACAGCTTCAACTTACCTGCAGGTTTTACCTCTGAAAAAAATGTGCCAACTTTTTTCCCCTCCACAATATCTGTGATGACATGGCCAGAGATCTTGGGATGTGTTCCATTAGCAATCACAACTGAAGTTCCTCCTTGGAGAGCCCATAGGGCAGCTTTAACCTGTAAAAAGTGAATTTTGAGATATGCACAGTAATTATCTATTTTGACCTTCTGGCATATATGTCAAGGATGCGTCATCCATCTGATTATTATTCTGTAAGATACAGAAACCAGAAACATATTTATATTTATTTCTGTACAAACACATACATCCACACATACGGGCAGCTTGTGGTTTTAAACTCTTTCATGGACTAAAAACAGAATGCAGAAGTAAACTTTCCATGTGAAGAATTATGAGATTTATGCAAAAGCATCTACAGCTGTTCCAAAGTGCTATTAAGCATCATCCTTCTTCCTCCAGAAAGATAATAAAATGAAACAAACATTTATGAGAAATATAAAGAAAATCTGACCAACCTTGGCCTCCATGCCTCCCATCCCTACTCGAGATTTGGTTCCAAAAGTCACAGATTGCTGGTCGCCAGGATAAAATATATCTATGAGTTTTGCATCATCTGACCCTGGAGGACTATCGAAAAGTCCTGAAATGGAAGGATAGAAATGAATCTAATGGCATCAGATAGAATTAAAAATATCTTTGATTGTTTCCTGGTGGCATTATTAGTTTTAAGTATCCACTCAACTGCAAGAATGACAGCAGAACCAAAATGAAGCTCACGAGGCTGCTACCACTCTTGTTTCTTCCAAAGTTGTGTGATATGGGGCAATTTGAATATTGTATAGTCCAAAACTACCTCCCCCACTCCCTTCCTGAACCAAGTCATTTCATAAACACATTATTAATTTAGTTAGGCAATGAAATATCTTGTACCTTCAACATCAGAAAGAACAATTAGCAGATCTGTCTTCATTTCCACAGCCAGCCGTGCTGCTAAACTATCATTGTCCTTCACACTAATTACCTAGAACCCAAATTTAAAAAAAAAGGTCAGAAACACTAGCCAAGTGAGCCACTAGCCGTCTAATTAATTCCTAGCAATGTAAAACCTAGAGGTGGCCCTGAGGGCGATTTGCATAGTTAGGAGTCCATCAGCATCATGTCAATAGTCAGTCTGGCAACTCACAGCAAAATGAATAAATTGCTACTTCCATAAGCAGTGAGATAAACATGTCAGCCTTATTCACTGTATTCCTTCCTGCTGTATGCACTAAGTCCGTGTTAGCATGCATTACAGCTCAATTAGTACAACTTTGAAAATGACTTGGAAAGATTGTTCCGGACACCATCTGAGCACAACTCTCTCTGCTATTCATTAAAGTAACCTAACTTTTTTCCTGGCTTCTGAAAGACTTAGCCCTGGTTGAAAGAATTTGTAAAGATAAAGGTTTATACTGTCAAGTCATGTCCAACTCTAGGGTGAGATGCTCCTCTTCATTTCTTAGCCGGGGGGAACCAGCATTGTCTCAAGACACTTCCATGGTCATGTGGCTCGCACCAAAGTCTGAAGATGGGCTTTAATGAAAAGCAGAGAAGGACTACACAACATGCAAAGCATTTCTGAAAAACATGCACGGCCATACCAATAAGCATGTTGGTGTATCTGCAAGGAAGCATGTACCAACCACCCACTAAAAGATGTTACCCACGTTTACCCCCTGCAGGTCACTGTTAGGCTCTGGGGGAGGAACCACAGCATCATTGGTATTGATGATAGGAACAATATTCATCCGTAGCAGCTCATGCAAAGTCCCATTTAAATTTCTACGTTTCTGCTCATCATGGAAATCCAGGTTAGTAACCAAGATCTGAAAAAAAAGAAAAGAAAAACTATTCTGACAAAAATGATCCTCTATCAGTTTCAGTATGATGTGGAAGATTAGACAGATACTACCAACATTTCCAAATTCTTAACAAGGAATTGTATTTGACTTAGGCCAAAAGCACACAAGCATACAGGAAATTTGTCAGGAGTTCAACCTAGTCATATTTTACTACAAGAGGGGGAAGTTCTGTAATTTTTTTTTCCTTTTAAAGGAAAAAAAGCAAAAAAGAGGGTCAAAGGAAATGTCTAAAGAGCTAAGCCTTATCATTGTGCCTGGAGGTTATAAAATATTACAATAATTGTTGCTCAAATAGAGAGTATTCCACCATGTGAGAAAGGGTCAACAAGTCCTGAAAGAGACCAGCGTGGCATTCAGCATTCAGGAAGCCATACAATTTAAAGCGTCTTCCTTCAACAAACGGAAAGCCGAGGCTTCCGGCGAGCTTGTGTTCCCGATGGCCGCGTTTTTTTTCTCGCGGCCGAACGACTGCCGGCGGGTTGCCAGGAACCGCGGAGA
>JANHFR010005461.1:179620-197924 GCA_032468015.1 Mimophis mahfalensis
AAAAACTGGGTGTCTGGGTCTTTTTCCTAGGCTCTGGAACGAATTAATCTGTTTCCAATGCATTCCTATGGGAAACCGCTTTTCGACTTACGAATTTTTCGACCTACAAATGCGCATTTGGAACGGATTAAATTCGTAAGTAGAGGGACCACTGTAGTTAAAATAGGGAGGGCCCTATCAAATCCAGCACCAATTAACAGCAGTGTCCCCCAAGGCAGCATTTTAGGACTCACACTTTTTTCTTTACATCATATTAAAAGCAGCTGTGTCCTCTTTGCTGATGATATAAAATTATTTAACACCACTGACAATGCTGCTGCCCTACAAAGACACCTTTACTATGCATCAGAATGATCATGCAATTGGTAACTCCAAATCTCAACTAATAAATGTACACTGACAACAAAAATCAGAACATTAAATACAAGTTGGGCAGAAACAATCTTGTAGATGACCCTCACTCTGTCACAGACCTAGGAGTACTCATTTCAAACGATCTAAGCCCAGAGCTCAGTGTAACAGCATTGCCAAAAAGGCATTAAGAGTTGTTAACCTAATTTTGTGAAGCTTCTTCTCCAGTAACATTGTGTTGCTAACTAGGGCATACAAAACCTTTGCCAGACCAATTCTTGAATACAGCTCCTCCACCTGGAATCCACACTGTATATCAGACATTAAAAACGATTGAGCAGGTTCAGAGGCATTTCACGAGAAGAGTACTCCATTCCTCTACTCACAACAGAATCCCTTATGCCACCAGGCTTGAAATTTTGGGTTGGACAATCTGGAACTGTGCCGCCTGCGGTCCAATCTAAGCACAGTACACAAAATTGTCTGCTGCAATGTCTTACCTGTCAACGACTTCTTCAGCTTCAACCACAATAATACACGGGCAAACAATACAAACTCAAGGTAAACCACTTCCAACTTGATTGCAGAAAATATGACTTCAGCAACAGAGTGGTCAACTCCTGGAATTCTCTACCCAACTCTATTGTTACAGCCTCAAACCCTTACAACTTTAACCTCAAACTGTCTGCTGTGGACTTCACCCCATTCCTAAGAGGTTCAGAAAGGGGGCGTGTATAAGCACATCACCGTGTCTACCATCCCTGTCTTACTGCCCCCTTTATCTGTACTTACTTCCTTTGTTCATATTTATGTTGATACTTATATCTGCTATCTTGTACATGCTTGACGAACAACTAAACAAACAAATGAATAAATAAACCTTCTGACAAGAAAAGTCAATGGGGAAACCAGATTCACTTAACAACTGTGTTACTAATTTAACTGCAGTCATTCACTTAACAAATATGGCAAGAAAAGCTGTAAAGTGGGGCAAAACTCACTTAGCAAATTTCTCTTTTAGCAATATAAATTCTGGGCTCAGTTGTGGTTGTTAGTTGAGGACTACCTGTATTATACTACAACATTATCCATACATTTAGATTAAGATGTTCTTCTAATACTGTGTGTTTATTTTTATGAAAGATAGAAATCTAAGAGTTAGACATAATTTTATTATCAGAAAAATAGAGAGAAAAGGAAAATTGATACCATAATGACAAATGCACCTATTTTACAAGGTTCGCAAATCAAATTACATAAACAAAATCCATTATATTGTCCTCTTAGAACCAGAAAATAAGCATTATGGTTGTATTTCTATTCTCAAAATTAGATTCAGAGAATAACTGCAATCAAAGAATATAATTTGTTCTAGACAAAAAGCCAAACTTACAATCATTCAGCTGAACACAGAAGAGTAGTACACATCCATCAGGAAGGATTTCAGTATGGAAGGGAGTGTTATTTCGGAAAATCAGAGACTTTTCCAAACACACCCGACTCACAGCTCTAAGGAAAAATACAAATACAGAAAACTATCTTAGTCTGGCAACATTAATTGGTCTGGCAACAAATTCATATTAACAATATATATCGAACAATGGCTTTCAAAACATACAGCTAAATGTAAGAGTTACTTGGTTTTTGGTACACAATAAAACTTAACATTAAAAGCAATTAAAAAACTGCACCTCCAATTCCAAAACTGTGCTTTTTTTCCAATCACAAAAATATGATTTCAATATATTTTCTAAATACTTTTGTTTGTTCGTTTGTTTCAATTTAAGTGTTGTCCAACTCTGAGCAAGCTGACAATTTAATACACAATAGACCACTACAGAACAAAATGGCTGTACAAAAATACACCTGATAAGATTCTCCATTCATATTAACCCTAGGCATGGAAAAAAAGCCAGTCCTTAAAATTTGACAGAATGCCAAAAGAATGGGAATCACCTGGATTTCATTTCAGGAGGCAGATGCTGCCACACAAAAAAAGACACACTTCCTGGGTCCCAATAGATAGTATTGTTTAATCAAAAGAATCCGGAGGGTGCTAACTCTGCTGGCTCATTCTGGCTAAACAGAACAACAACCTGGTCCTATGCTATGTACAGCTTTATAAGCGATGACCAACAACTTGAACTGCACCAGAAGCACCAGTACAGTTCACAAAGGAGAGGTGTCCCAAGGGTATACTGAGGCACACCCATCACTGTCCATGCCATTGCCTTCTAGACCAGTTGAATCTTCCAGTCTTGGTATGGTTATCTAGAAACCTAAAGAAAATCTCCACATTCACCTGGTACTGCCTGGAAGGCAGAAAGAGAAGGGACACCCAGGGGCACCAAAGTTGCATTCTGAACCACAGTGTGAATCACAACAGCAATTGATGTCGCAGAAGCCTGGATGCAGGTCACAGGGGCAGCCTGAAAAAACATTGATGGGAGAAAGAACCAGCATGAGCAAAGATTTCAAAAACAAAGCAAAAAATAAAAACAAAAAAGTCGATAACGGGGATAATTAGGTTCAAAGGAAAAAGGGGCACGTGCCCTTGCGACATAGCCCAGACTTCCTCTCAACTCACCAGCACTTTTTTCTGTCTGCATGGCGGGACTCCTGCTTGGGGGGACCCCACTCGGGGGGACCCCACTCGGGGAAGTCCCACTCGGGGGGGTCCCACTGGGGGAAGTCCCAGGGAGGGACGTTTCACTGGGAGCCGTCCCAGTAGGGGACGTTTCATCCGTGGAGCTTTCCGCTTTTAGAGTGACGTTGTCAGTCTCACTCTTCGACCACAACTCCGACAGCAAGAGTAGCAATGGGAACAGGAGCCGCCACGCTGCCATAACAAAGGCATTTCTGCGTTGCTTAGAGACTGAGTCGCAAAGATATGACGTTCACCCAGAGGGCGACAGAACGTCACGCTCAACGTGCTCTCTATAGAACTAGAAAATTATAGAGTCCATGATAGAGATGGGAAAGTATCCTTGTGTTTCGACGCCGCGCAGCTTTTATGGAAGTTGTGATTGGATAGCGTAACAGGTATCCTGCAAAAGACAGAATTGTAACAAAGGCATTGTCGTTATACAGTCCTGTAAAGAAAGGGCAGGTCAGAGATGGGATGGGGTTCGGTTTGTATTTTGAGCAGTAAAGCCTTAAACGATCCTTTTTTAAATCTTTTTTTTCCTATTTTACCATCTTTTATCTATCCTCTCGTTTGATTGCCTCTCTTTCCAGTACGTTTTTTTTTTCTTACAGGATGATTGAAAATTCTGAAATGCAACATACCTGCATGCAGTAATGAGAGAATAGCTTTAAATCTGAGCCCAATCAAGAACTTTAATTATTTCAGTTATTTAATTATTGTTATTGTTATTTTTAGGTTATGATTTATACTACCCGAAATACAAACCGACCTCTGCCCCATCTCTGACCAGCAGTTTTTATAGAGCACTATTTTACAATTTTGTCATAGAATATTCTGTCAACTTTAACCAGCCTGTGATGCAAGCTGTATAAATATTGGAAGAGAAGCACAAAATATTTACAAACGCTTCTCACCCATAAGGAGAGGGAATTGAAATTAGGCTGGTTGTACCTTTTCTGAACAGCCACATAAGCTTTGGTGAGCTGCAACTCACTTCATCAAAGAATTATGTAGCATGTATTATGCTTTATTATCCCTCCAACTGCGCTTGACTCCGAAGATACTGGGATACGCTTGACTCCGAAGATACTGGGATACGCTTGACTCTGAAGATACTGGGAAGAAATTTTCAGGTAATAGTGTGGCACTGGTTTCCCACTGTCTTCTTCCAGAATGTTTCTTTGACTCCCCAGTCTGTCCTATAACCTTGTGTTTCCTGCTGCTCTTCCATTCAAGTACTAGGCAGACCCAGTCCAGCTTAACTTTCAAGACCAGATACATTTACCAGATATCTGAATGGAGAAAGGAGAACAGACAATTCAAAAGAAGGACAGCTGGAGAGAAAAGGAGGACACACAAACTGTTTTAACTTTCTTGGCAGCTGCGACAAAAATCACAGCAAATACTGCAAAAAATGTACTTAGGCCTACAGGTATGTGAAATTACTTTTTCCAGCATCAGAAAAACTGATTTTTTGATGGTAATATTTTTCCGACAAAAATTTATTTTCAAGAATACATAATGCTAGCAATAACATTGAATTGATGATGATATACTTTTCAAATTTTACCATAGTAAGGCTAGTCATGCAATCTATTTACTACAATGATCATAGATTTGAAGTGGCTGGATTGAAAGCAATTGCTAGAATTAGGAAAAAGATAAATAACATAAATCTAATTTGTCAAGTCTGTTGATGGATAAGAGAATGAAAGAAGCAGACTATTTTAAAGATCACAATATATGAAATTTTGAATCATTACTGTTGTAAAAACAGTCCAATTTAAAAAAACAAGAAAGTTGGGACATATTTGATTTTAAGGCTGTGCCTACTGAACAAAAGACATGAGGGCAAAAAAGAGGACATGCTTTCCTTTTGCCAGACATCTAGTAAAACTAAACCCAGGCAAGTGTTGATCAGGTACACAAAAAAAGTGTCTTCTCTGTGCCATAGAATTTGTTTCTGCAGAAGGGGGGGTGATTCCAAGCTATTACTTCATTTCAGAAATGCTTGAATGCCAGAAATTAGTTATTATAAACAATGGAATATTATTGTGCTATGTGCTAAAGTTTGGCATACAGTGTGATTGATTTTAATATTTTTGGTTCCTATCCACTTTTATGATAATTAAATAAGGCTTAATTATTAAAAGGATTTCAGGTCATTAGCAACCAGAGGTGTTATACAATTCTTCATCTCTCCTTAAATGAAGATCATAGTGCTTCATTCCCAGTTATTTTATTACAATTTATAACTTTGAATTTCTTACATTTTTATAGAGAAAATGTGTTAAAGGTAAAAGAATGAGAACGCTGCCATGATGTCCTTTGATTATGCATGTTAAGAGCTGTCCATCTCAAGGCATTCTTTGTCTAACAAATAAAGAAGTAAAAGGAAAACAAGTGGGTGTTACAAATGGATGTCATAGGCATCTCATAAAATTTTGTGAGTAACATAAGAACAACAGTGTCAAATGGAAGCATTTTCTAGACATAGGTCAAAGAAATGCAGACTTGAATGGCATTTCTATGGTTATGTAATCCACCCTGTTGCCCAGAGCAAGAATCTTCCAATCACTCCAGACAAATGATTCCAACCTTTATTTGAAACCGCTGAAGCTGGAGCAACCACAGCTTCTGGAGGCAACTTGTCCCACTACTTAATAGTTGTCACAGTCAGGAAATTCATCTTTATAAAGTTTGGATCTCTCACACTAAAATTCTACGCATTGGTTCTTCTTTTTCCCTCAGGGAATATGAAGAATCAATCTATACCCTCTTCCCTACAATAACCTTTCAAGTATGGGAAGACTGCTGTCATGTTTTCTTTTAGGTTTCTTTAATCTAAATATACCAGTTCATTTAAGTATTCTACATAGAGTTTAGTCTTCAGGCCCATTGCTATCCTTGTTCTTCTATATGCTCTTTCCAGTTTCTCAACATCCTTATATTGTGGCAACCAAAACTAGACATGGCATTCCAGGTGCAGAGTGACCAATGCAGCATAGAGTAGAACTATCCATTTCCATAATCTTGACATTATATTTCTGTTGATGCATCCATCTTGTAGTTGAAGCTACAAGAAAGTAGTGAATTGAATTTGATTGAATATGCATAAAATTGGCTATAGGTAGGGGAGGAAGAAAAATAATATTTGGGGTTGGAGGGGTGGATATTAGGTAAATATAAATTTACAAAATAGGAAATGTGCGATTCAAGGTTTTGTTCATGATCTTCAAAGTGCTCCATGGCTTAGGACCGGGGTACTTGCGAGACCACCTTCTGCTGCCAGTGGCCTCCCACCAACCAGTCTGCTCCCATAGAGTTGGTCTCCTCAGGGTGCTGTCAGCCAAACAATAAATAAATAATTGGTTAGGCAATTACATTTCTTAGAAGAAATAAAGGCCAGGCTATATCAAAGAAGGAACTTATGAGACTCATAAGTAGTAAAAAAAGCAATACGAAAAGGCAAAGAAGTTTGCTTAAGAAATTTTAGATTATATAGTATGTGGGAAAATATAGAATGAAGAGTTTGAATAGCAAAAGATGGTTTCCAAAATAACATAGTTTCCATGTGAAGTGGATAAGGCAGTGGCAGTCTATTGGAAAAAATCCAGGATACATGAGAAAAGTGTTGAAGTTGCATGGGCCAAACTTTGATGTGGTAGTCAAGTTTTGCTAGAAAGTTTAAATAAGTAGATCTTATGAGCCATCACACACAACAAACATTTCATGTTGGCATCTTGCCTTTAGTTTTCTGAAACTCAAACCTAACCTAGTTACCTAGATTTTGAATTAGGAGGTATTATGGGGTGCGTGAATGAGTTGAGATTTTTTTTAGAAACTGAACTCTATATGTATTTTTGCTACATGTCTGATTCTATAGATAAAAAGAACAAGTAAATCTGGAAATAACCTTTGGAAATTATAGGAAGGACATGTCAGGAAAAATATAATAATTCAAAAATAATGCTTTTCAGTCTTGAAATTCATTTAATAAAGAAATGTTTTCATACAACCCACTTGCTTCTGTTTAAACCTCTGAAAAGCCTGAAAGAACATAGCATGAAAACTACTCAAACAATTGAGAAGTATGAAGTTACAACATTCAAGAATCACATGAGTTTACTTCTCCATTTTAAGAGTCCTGTTACACATTTAAAAATAGTGCTACAAGAAACAAGAATCAGGCTGTCTTGGGGAAGCGTATGATAAATGTCATATTCAAAACGGCTATGTTTTCTCAGGAATGTTCAATAAAAATTGATCATAAAAATTTAAATCTTCAACATATTAATTCTTCTGGATGAAAAAAATCATACCACTCCTTGACTGAAGTAAAGTTATTTTTCTGCTATACTAGTCATGCGTAATCAAACAGAAGCTATCCTCTCTGAATTCAATAGGGTCATACCAAGGAAAGAAAGAAGCACACATAAACTTTGATCCCAAACATGTTATGTATAGGGAGTTCTTTCTTCTCTGATTCTTGTTTGTTAGTATCTATTCTCTGTTTTATAGAACTAAATCTGCTGTACAAATTTAGCAATGTTAATGCAAATTCTTGTATGCTGGCTCATCTACATACTGTAGTTCCATCAATATACATTACCTGCAACCTTAAGAGGAAGAAAATATAGTACTAGAAAACTAATGAAATGGTATACCTGGGTCCTTATTTATTAAAAAAAAAGTAACTGCTCAACAGAAAAGAAAGGAGTCAAATAGTAACTAGAAATGGCCTAAATAACAAATCTAACAAGCATTATTCCTGAGATTCAAATCAAGGCTGCTTTGTGGGTAAAGCAAGGTTTAGATCTTTTACACTAATAAGGAATAGCTGCCATAATAGAATATGTAGCATGTATTTTTCAGAAAAAGTAGAGAAAATATGGTGAAACAGCAAATAGCTTGTTGAATGGCAGGGGCTCACCTACAAGAAAGAAAGGTACAGCAGGCAAATCAGAAAGCAGAACTTGAGCCAACAAAGTATAAATACTCTGAAAGCAGAGAGGAAAATGCACCATGTGGTCCCATGTAGGTGCGTTGGGGTGACCACAAGGTGATGTCTTCTATAGTTTAAGGTGTGTGTGTGGATTTATATACATACATACCTATCAAACAACAAAACGTTTCCATAAGCAAATGCAAAATAATGAGGCATGGACATTTTATTTCCTCTGTAATTCTGAACATAGGAATTAGTATCACAAGGGAGATAGTTGAGGTATTTACCATCCTCTGACTGCAAGGAAATGATATAAATGACTGGAAAGGGGTTTCTTGAAATTTATTTTACTACAGATTTAAAGAATACATACAAAGTTTAAAAAATCCAAACGACACATTTTTTGTTGCTGAAATAGCAAATTTGTGGGGAATGTTCCTATTAATTACAATTATTTTCATATAATATTAATTCAATATGAATGAAATTAAAGCCACTGAGTTTAGTACTGGTCTTAGTTCCACCTCTTTTTCATGACCCCACATACATTTTAGAACGTAGTCTTAGCATACTATTGTACCTAAAGAGAAAGTATGGCCTTTGTGCTCCTTCTCCCCCATTTCACCAAAATTACATACATCCTACTGAAAACGCTGAGGAAGCAGTTGTTATGTGATGCCAACTTTGGAACTTTGTCATGGACAGTCTTTTGTGCTCTAGCTGGAACAGGAAACAACATCTTTGAAGTTATGCTACCTCAGGGAAAGAAACCTGAAGGACAGTTTATTAAATGTTTCTTTCCTGTTTCCAGGTTTCATTCTTTATCCAGCCATAAATTATATTGTGACCTTATCACAACTCTCATTTATATTTATATTTTAATAATATATTCTTTATAAATTGTATATAAAGTTTGATAACTCCATTTTGGACTAGAATACAATAAAAAAAATGGATCATGATCAGATTTTTTTTGAATTTTGAAGAGAACATTTCAAATTTTGGTTTCAATAGAAAGTGAATATATTTTGCACAAAATCAGCTGTGGTAGTATGTCCCAAGTAAGGCAGTTTCTGAAATAATTTTGTGGAGGAAGGAGCCTCACTAAATGCGGAAAGTCTTTTAAATCTCTTAGGTTAGAACAGCTAGTATTTGCATCTATTTAGGCTGCAGCAATTTTTAGAGAATTTTGAGATTTAATAATATATGTTTTAATTGCAGCAAAGCTTGCATTACTTCATGGGCTTGCACTTGAAAATGGTATAGAAACTGCATTTTATGCACAATGCAATACAGATCTTAGTATACTGATTAGGTTATGGAACACCAGGAGATTATCAGCTATGTAATTATCTATTTCTGGAGCAATTTCAGGAGTTGTTCATGTCCTTTAAAATCTAATATAGTTTGAGTATGAAATTTTCTGTACTATATGAATTATTTAAAAGATTCCTTTCTAATTTTCAAAATTTAGACCATTAGGAGATTAATAGTCCTACACTTGGGCCCTTACTTCCTGAAGAGGAACCAGTATTTTATAAAATAATATGCAAAGTTTTAGTACAATCAATTTTATTTAATTTGTTGGAAAATGCTATCTATGCTAGGTTTTAATTATAAAGGCTATTTTTATATTTTTAACCTGGTCCCTGGATAATTAATTTGCAACGCAGGAAGATTTTAATTACGATCTGATGTTGAAATAATATTTACAGTAACAATATTGTCTCCTAAAGTTTTATGGATTTTTTTCCTCATAGTCCACCAAACTGTGTATCCTAAACAAGGCTAGAAATATGCTTCATTAATAAATTATTCATATCAATTGGGAAGAGCTGTTCAGGGTTTCATTATGGATATCGTAAATTTACAAGTTTAGATTCAAATTTGAATCATACCATTGATACCATTGAAACATCTGAGATATATTTTACATTATTTCAATATATAAAACTCTTTTATGCTCTGTAACATAAACACATTCATAAAAACAGTGGCCATTTCCATGTTCAACTTTTTCTCTGGACCAGTTTCCTTTGAAATAACATCACAGGATTTTTCACAATTTGTCTTCATATGCAGTGAGAGAAAGAAGGAGAAAAAGAGAGAGTGAGAAGATAGTAGAAGCCATGCCTATAAATAAACGTTCGAATAGAAGTTTCATGGATTTCCACAAATTACATCCCAAGGATGCTTCCTCATCTTAAGCTATCTACCTTTATATGTTCTCCCATATGGTTATTTTCTCAAATATACAAAGTTTTACTTAAATAAATAAATAACCAAACTTTATGGCATTCCAGGAGACCGTCCTGTTCTATCCCCAGTTCTATAATCAGTATCTTGAAATGCTTTTTTAGAGTAAAATGTATAAGAAAACAGTGAAATTCTTGGGATCTGCTGTATGGGTGCAAGATATGTTCTGTATTTTTATTAAAGTATATGCTTTTCCTTTAAGTTTGGCAACTTCCCCAAAGCTTTGCTTCAAGGAAGAACATACAGTGGCTTCCTTTGCAAATTGAAACCACTCTAATGCAGCTACCGTTTATAGAAAGAGGTAGCACTACAAAGCCAAACAGAAACAAAAAAGAACCCAAAAATAAGTATTCGTGAGCTAGAAAATTATTCTTCCCTCTTTCTCAGGGAATGCTGCATATTTGAAGAGAAAAACACATATTTATTCAGGATTCAGTGGATTTCTGTCTTAAATCATGAATTAAATCATATTGCTTTTCTTGATAAAGATTCTCTCAAGAGTTACAAGATAGGATTCATTTGTTTTGATTCTACCTGTAGTTGGCAGAAAATGCTAAAATGTGTCTAAAAAGAAAAACTTACACTATCCTGTAAACAGAGAGTATTATCTAAGAAAGTTAACAATGATTGGGCTAAGTTCCTGGAATCCTGTGGTAAAGAGCTAAGATTCAACACAGAACTGTAATCATTTCAGTTTGAATCTAATCTATGATTACATTTTGTAGAAAATTAATTCTGAATGTCAGAGATAAAACCAGAATAACTGTAATTGAGTATTCTTGTACTGTGTGTGTACTGTTTTTCTTTAACTGAAAAACTGAGTTTGCATTTGTTTCCTAGCACCAAGTCCTCATTCCAGATCCTCATTTTTTCAAATTTCAGTAATTTTTTCTGAATATCAAGGGAAGAGCTACGCTAGTTTATAGTAAGCAAACTTAGAAAGAATCTGGTAACACCTTTTGAAATTATTGATTTTATTTAAGACATAAGCTTTTCAATGTATGAAAGCTTATCCCTTAAATAGAATTGCTAGTCTCAAAATATGCTTTTCTTACACTTCCACATTTTTGTCTCCTCACAGAGAGCTCTTTTGAGGAACTGCAGAATAGAGTTTTCTCATATTCCTCACCACTGAAAACCTTTTAATTCATAGCAGTAGTATGCCAGGCTAACCTCAGTCTGTTGCACAACAGTATTCATAACGGAAAACACAAGTCTGACCACCTCGAGGAAGTGTAAAAATATAAAAGTGGAACAAGTAGTACATTATCATAAATGAGAATAGACTGACATAAAAGGAAACACTCAAATGTTACCATATTAACAGAAACAAATATATCATCATCATCATGGTCACCACTATCACTCAGCAGTTATACTAAATGTGCTTCATATTCAGGAATACTTTTGTTGGAGATCTGCCCTCAGATAGTGAAGTGTTTCAAATGGATTCCAAGGGGTGACATATTTAGTAATCCAAACATGGTTGGTTTTTCAATTACTTCAATATAGCTCAATGAAAGATTTGCGATTCTATAGCAACATCTACTTTTTAGAACAGTAACTAGGAATTTGTAATCTTACAGATCTTGCTGAACTACAACTACAAGTACCTCTTATCACGCTGGCTGGAATTCCTGGAAATTTGTAAGTTCACTTTTAGCTAAGAAAGGAATATACATCAGTATCAGGGGGAGGGATGTATCCAGATGATCTTTCAAGCAGGGAAAAAGGTCAGCCATGTTTTAACTATGGTGTAATATTCTTGCCAACTATCATTTCAACAAATACTGTACATTTTAAAAAGCACATGTGATTTTTGTGCTAATGGGTAGAAGATAATTATAGTAGTCTTTTCTGTTTGGAGATAAAAATCATACTAGATGGGACATCCTGCTTACAAGCTATGTTTTGTTTATTTTACAGTGTTTATAACCCACCCCAATCCTAACAAAAGCTGGGGAGATACAATAAGGTCAAGTGCATGAAAAGTCTGAACATGACAATTATAATAGGTAACACACACACACACACACACACACACACACACACACACACACACACACCCCTCTATAAAATAGCATGACATAAATGAGCAATCTGTGTAATTAATCTTAGGTAGAAAATGGACAAAATGTCCCCACCATGTACCTGACAACTATAAATACTTCATAGTTTTATGTTATTCATAAAAATATCCTTTAATATCATACTCATATATTAAAGTATGAGATGAAAATGTTCTAAACATAATTATTTGTAAACTGCATTCCCCAGTTGGCAATGAATACATGATTAGGGAAAAATATTACAGTTTTCTGAGTGGAAAGTATCTTGATGTGAGGGCTGAAGCTGGTAAGGCAGGAAGCAAAAAGCCTTGAAGTTGTCAAGATCATTAAGTAAATAGGGTGCTTATGCCCTCCCAATTCCAATTTGGGAAAAAAGCAAAATCCATTGCAACAAAAAGTTAGCCATCCTAGGATTTAAACCTTGGGAATTGACATAGACATAACATACTTGAATTTGTAGTTAATATTCTGTGTTGATATGACATGTTCTAATTTGCAGTAAAGGCTGTATTTAGTTATACTGAGTCCTTGAAGATTCTGTTGTTACCTGATTACTGAGAGCATATCCATGTAAACTCTTTATTTTGATTTGAGGATGCCCCAGCAGGTCTTTCCTGAGCACATGTCCGTATGTCCCTGCTTATATCTCAAGAATCACTAAAGGCGAAGCAATCCAAAGACAGACTTAAGTGGTCCCCTGTTTAAGTGGTGTTCTTCATCTTATTGCAGTTTAAATCATTCTGTGATGTCAAAGTGGGGCTTGTTGATGTGTGTAGAGGATCAGTGATATCTCCAATTACCTTTGCTACTATGATCCTGGAAGCCCTTTTTCTTCCACTTCCTTAACATTCTGCCCACAAGCACTGTTGATGTTGCTTAGTTTGAGTAATGAAACACCTGCAAGAAAACAGCCAAGCTGAGAGAGCACCAAGGAACCCTCATTTCAACCCTGAGCTACAAATATTCTCCTTTATTGGTACTCTACCCAGGGTTGATTCTTGTTTTGCCTGTGCAGGAAATCTGGTTGCAATGTCATTTTCCATTAGACAACATAAAAATGTATATACGGTAAGTGGTTGATTGGTTGACCCCTGGCTCTTCATTACCAAGAAGCAATGAGGTACCTACCTCATTATGATTCTGTTCAGCCAGGATCCATGGATCCATGTTTAAATTATCCTGTTATTACATAGCTCCAGATATGGAGTTCTAGATTCAACCAATATTGCCCTAAGCTATATCACCTCGTGCAGATATATTGTACCATTTGTGTTAAAGTTTGCATGGATGTCTGAAACTACTTCAGTTTGGAGTGTCAGCCAATTGACCAGTTGACAACTTAAGAGGAAAAAGCAAGCAAAGCTTATTCAACATATGCCCACCCTATCCTATCAGCATTTATTTGGAAGAAGAGGTTGTCACTCTACATATGGTTGACATAATGCTCTTTTCAGGAGGAATCCCTGGCTTATTGTGCTATACATATATTTCTAAAATAGCCTTGCTAAGCAATAATTTTAAAAGATAAACAGAATGTACAGCAAAGATGAGGATATTCAGCCATTCAGAACTCTGAGTAACTTATGCTTATAGAAATAAAATCAAGACAGAAAATAAGAAATTTAATGTCAATTTATCCAAAAATATGTATATCAGAGATTTGCACTATGATGACCAAGGAGATCAATTTGTCTGCAGATACCATATTTGATGCCTACCAAATCCTCTGTCCAAATAATGATACTGTTATTTAAAAAAATAGAAAGCTGATTATGCAAAGCTAATTTCATACTCACAGATTCCATAGCCCTATATTGTTATTCTATTAAGCTTCTCATACAGAGGAAAGGAAAGATATCTCTTTTAAATAAAACGTACATAGTGTATATAAAATAAATGTACTAAAGAGATAGTTCTGGTCAGCTTGTTAGGAAGAAGCCACCTCTGGAGGGAAAGTAATAATTTCTCCTCAGCCAAAGATGATCTCTGATCATATAATTTATTTTTAATTAAAGGTGTATGCAAGCTATAGTAGTGTACCAATGTAATCAAATGGAAACAAAATCACATGTCTATGGAGGGAAAGTTAATCCCAAAATCATGGAGTAGTAGAAAAGGACAGCTTTTGTCTAGCATTTATAATCACCAAAGTTAGCAAGAAATGTCCTACTGTAAATAGTTCTTCTATTTGGATCCAACGACTTGTATGTCAGGCAGCTTCAAACAAATGTAAGTAATTGTGTACATAACAATGGCAGTAGTTCCCTCTGAAAAATGACCATACAATAAGATATACACATCTAACTTCAGTTTACAACTCTGAAAGTTGGAAGGAGAAGAAAGCAATGCATATACAGTACTTCAATAAAGGGTCATCAAATACCCAAGGTGAAACTTGTAAGTATTGTCCTGCAAAAGATAAAGAGATGTGGAGAAGAAAGACTTCCACGGGTGGTGGTGCAGACAATCTGACCTGTTCTCTTCTGAGTCATCAAATAACCCCTCCCACGGCCTTGGACCGTTAAATAACCCTGCTGCATGTGCCCCTCTCAGAGGCAGCAGAAGCTGATCAAAGAAGCAGGAGGAGGAATAGCAGCCGTGAGTAAAGGGGATGGAAGAGCCAAGGGGTAAGAGAAAAAAGATAAATTGTTCTGAATAAGCAGCAACAGCAGACTCCCCCTCCCGCTTTCTTTCAACCCAGAGGAAGAACTAGGGAGGGGAGGGAGCGAGAAACTCTTGGAGGAATTTGTGGCCGCTGAAAACAGCTGTAATGTCAGCCTCGATACAGACAAAAGTTGAAGAACTCATGAATATTCATGTGAAATGTGTATAGTCCTTCAGTTTTGCCATTCAAGAGGGAACTGAGTTCATTCCACCGGCTTCCGACTGTATTTCCAGCTCACTAACTAGAAGGAAAGTCCTTGCTGAATGAGGACTTTTGTGTGTGTTGAGTCTGCAATGATGGATTTGCTGTTAAGGAGACTTATAGCCAGTGGAACAAGCATGGATACCTGCTTTAAGTTTGGATCGCATGTAAAGGGTACAGTGAAAGTATATGTATGTGTTTGAGTGTTGTGTATGTGTGACATCTATCGAAATTGGGAGATCCATTCTGCTTAAAAAGCCTTGTTAATTTGGAGCATGTAAGATGACTGCAAAGAACTGTTTGTCGTGCCATGTTATTATCTTGGATTGAGCATGTTGCAATGGACATATATATGAACATGGGCTGATAAGAGAAAGAGGGCAATATGATTCTATTTGGGATCTGTTTCTTTCACTCAAATATAAACCTGTGATTTTCTGTACATTGGCTTCCTTTGATTTTTGCATTATGTTTTGCTTTTAATAATAATGGTACATGATAGGAATTGTGCCTGAGAATATGCTTTTATATATTTAGTGTGAATGTTTCCTTGCAGCTCTCCGCTCTGTGTCACTGTACCCAAAAGTGAACTATTGTATTGTGACCAAGCATAAGTTGGTGTTGGAGCACATGCTTGTATGCTGAAGTTTCAGGTGTAGTCTTGGCCCCTGGAGAAAATTCAAACAACCTCTGCCTAATATCGTAGACCTAGACTGCTTCTATTATTCTGGATAAATAAGAAAACTTCATCATGATGTGATATGAAAGTACCATGTGTAATGTAAATAAAAGAGTAGTATAAGAAAAATATTTAAAAGTGCCAAGATATTTCTATCCGAAGTTCTGGTTGGGAAAAGCAATATTCCTTGCAGAAAATGAGTTGCTGGTGTAAAACATTGCCACCATTAAAACATGAATTAAGTTGTTGGGTATATATGAAAAGCAGGAATTTGTCCCAGGCAACAATTTGTATGGTGGCAATCTGCTTTGATAGGCGTAGAGACCTTAAGTGGCCAGGATACAAAGATTCTCCATAATTTGCATGGATGTTTACAGCATTGTTCACCAAGTCATGATTGGATCAAGATTATCTAGGCATATCAGTGGGAGGGAAAGGGTATGTCGATAGCATCAAAAGGGCAGGGGTGATTGACATGATAGATGCCTTTATAAGTATACAAAGTATGGAGTGCGCATTAAAAAAAAGCAGGGCTTCAAATGCCTGGACATGCCCCATCATTTTAATGCTGTTGCACCCTGCAGATGCTAATGGGATGATCTATCTCAGATATGTTACTGGATTGTCTGTAGTTGCAAGTACACCTATTTCTTGAAGAAAAACAAACAAACAGTGCTTTTTGTGGTATCCTAGTTTATAGACTTCTGTTTCCCCTTTAGGCAGGAAATGGAAAAATAGAAGAAAAAAGAAAGAAAAAAGGCTTTCTGTAGGCAAATGGTTGCCTGTGAAACTAGTATATTGCCACATTTCTCCTACCTTTAAAAGCTTATACTCTGGACTTTAAGATGTGTAGACTTCAACTCCCAAAGTTCTGAGAGTTGAAGTCTATATATATCAATTTACCAAGCTTGAGAAACATTGCTCGGTATGACTACCTCAATGGAAAACATGAGTTCAAAGGGGGGAAGAATGTTGATACATTTAACATGTCAATATGTCATCAATTAAATCAACTATTTCTTTAAATCAGCTGTCTACAAACTGATAGCCTCTCAGGGGTGTCAAACTGGCAGCCCGTGGGCTAGATGCATCACATCTAAGCCACACCCACCCCAGCTCTGCAAGGGGGGAAAAATGTTGCAATACGTAATGTGATGGCAACGTGATTGAGCGAGTTTGACACCATGCTTAGATGTATTGGGTTCATTTCTAGCTAGTCATTGGCTATATCTCTGAGATTCTGAGCTGAAATCCCAAAATGTCTGAAAGATAACAAGGTAATGAAGGCTACTCTGTATTTGGAGAAAATTCAGAAATTGTGTGAAATCATCTTTATAGATTAATCCAGGAGAGTGTTGCTCAAATGTAGGATATGAACAGAGTAGCATCCTTTCACATGTGCTCTTCAGCAGTGATATTTGAATACCACATTCTTATGAGGTTAATCTATATCTATAAAATAGAAGTAACCGTTGCCAGTGTTTGTAGGTATGTCCCAGAAAGGCTTTTTCACCCGTCCACCAAAATGCCCCAAACTTCACAGGTACCTATTTTCAACTCTGGAGATGAGCACTGGGGGGGTGGGGGAGTGTCAGGAAGATGGTTGACCATTCTTTTACCATGAAAAAGGGTCCCAAAGTGGTCACCGCCATGGACATTTTACTGTCAAGCTGCACTGTGCATGTGCAAAGGAACCGTGCCTACTGGGCATGTGCCCACAGTGAATTAACAGCGCTAAACAGCTGGTTTTCAGGGATAGGGAAGCAGAAAGCCCTGGGGCTGACAGGGGCAACAGGGGAGCAGGCTGGAGGCGCAGCTTCCCAGGACAAGAAGCCTGAAAGGCAAATCTGCCAGTCTTTTTTGTAACTGCAAACCCACAGGCCAGCAACAGTCATAATTACACAGACCTGCAAAGGAATTCAACAGGAAACAGAGGCAGGCCTTCCACCAGGGTTGCTAGCGATGCTATTACCATCGTAACAGGTTGCTGAGGCCAGCAAAGTTGCTGGGCTTGCGAGGAGCGAGAAGCACTGTGGGGAAGGCCCGGGATGATCGGCCTGGCTGCCTGGATTCCGCCTGGGAGCAGGGAAGCTTTGCAGGGAAGGCAACTCTGTGCCGATCATCCAGGGCCTTCTCCGTGCCACTTCCGTGCTCCCACACACACCCAAAGGCAGCAGCATCGTGGGGAAGGCAGCTCCGTGGTTGGCGCTGCTGGTTTTGGCCGTGCGGGGAGTGTGGAAGCATCACGGGGAATGCCCTGGATGGTTGGCATGGAGCTGCCTTCCCCGTGATGCTTCCATGCTCCCCCCCACACCCAAAAGCAGCAGCATTGCAGGGAAGGCGGCTCCATGGTCGGCGCTGCTGGTTTTGGGTGTGTGGGGAACACAGAAGCACCGCGGGGAAGACCCTGGATGATCGGCATGGAGCTGCCTTCCCTGCGGTGCTGAAGGGACAAAGGAAGACAGGTGAAGAGAAGGACGAAGCAGGA
>JANHFR010005461.1:238321-249918 GCA_032468015.1 Mimophis mahfalensis
GGCAGAGCGGGGTGGGAGGGGCAGGGTGGGGTGGGAGGGGCCAGCTGGTTATTCTATCTACCAGTTCGGTGACCCAGATGGCATATTAACAACTGGTTTGCTCAAACCAGCCCAAACCGGCTGAAACCCACCCCTGACTACAGGTCTATCAAGTGCCTAAGAAAGTATAATGTAAGGATTGTAGCTTATAAATAATGTGCTTGAATGACTTGAGGTATGAGCTGTAGGTAACAACTACTGCTCTTCTGTTACTCTGTTTTCATGGTCTGACTTTTAATATCATCCTGGTTTATCTATGGGATGGGTAGTTCCATCTGCTGAATGCCTAGTTTCATTCCATCAGTTGACCATCTCTGTTAAACAGGTCAGAACAAATACAATTATAGCATATGGCGTGGCTTATTGAGATAAAATTGGAGATCTGTTCTGGGGTGGAAATTGTACAGAGGGCAGAAGGGATGTCGTGGATTTTATTACATTAACATTGACACAGAATAGCCAGTCATGTACTCTATTACTTCTGCAAACCCTGCCTTTCAGCCCAACTCAGTGCTAATCTGGTATTTGTATCTTATCCTTCTCCTGAAGATATATTGTTTGAGCTTTACATCTTCCCGTAATCCATATCCTGTATCTATATCTCATAATACCTTGTCTGCCATATTGCAGGCTAAAGTGGGACTGGTCTCCTTAATAGTAGGCTGCATAATGCCCTCTATGTTGATTGGGCTGATAAAGCTTGGCACAAAATAAGCCTGAAGAAGAATAAACATTTAAAGCACAATTTATTAGGCAATGTGAGGACACATCTTCAGTATATGTAGTTTGATAGATGCTGAATTTGAGACGGTGCAGAATGAATGAACATGAGAATTGAATTGTTATTATGTTGTTAATAAAGCAAATATATTAGAAAGACTCATAGTTAGGTTAGACCTACATTGATTGGAAATGTGGAGCACTTTTGTGAGCATGTGATGGTACATTGTTAGCTGAGAATATGAATGATTATCTATGAATGTGACAAAATTATATGCTGCAATAAAGAGCAAGAATCTGAAAATTAATCAAGCTAGTTATGTTTCATGGGGAGAAGTTATAAGAAGTTATAAGATGCATACTGGTAAATGGTTTAAAACAACAGCAAATAAATCAGTAGATGTACTTTGGCAATATGTTTAATGAGGAGTAAGGTTTGATTAGGAGTTTAAAACCATTTTTAGTTTTCCCTTCAATTCAGCATGGCCACCATCTTCTTACATCAGGGACTCCCCATTAGTTTTTTTATTTAGACAAATTGCACATTCTTTTCAGGTGCTAAAACTGAATGCAAAGAAAAAACTGTTAGAGTGCATGCTGGACCTGACTTAAAACATGGCCAACTGAAAACCCGTATTTGTGTCCAATCTGATTGCCAAGGTAAATTTATGAATATTTAAGACTATCATACCTAAGCTTTCTATATCTGTTTGCTGCCATCGAATAATCTTCCAGATTTTTCAGTCCAGATATAATAGGCCTACAGTATTTATAATGTAATTTGAAAAAGAAACCATCGTGAAACTAGACTTCATATCCTGAGCAAAATTGAGCATAGGACTAAGAGCTGAGCCAATTTCATGCCTCACCATTTGCAGTGCCCTTTGTCCCAGATAATATCTACTATGTAATGCACCCGTTTATTTTAAAGCACTGGTTCTTTTATGGGATATAAATACTTTATGGAAATGTGTAATATAAAAGTATTTTCAGTTCTAATGGCAGTTTTTAAGACAGCTGCCAGACCCCAGATCTGTTCTAGGATCAGAGAATCTGTTCTGACTATACCTAACTTCTGAATATAGGAGGACCATAGAAAGGAAGAAGCATGTTGTACATGTTCAGAGGTGCTTCCTTTGTTATAGTTGTGTATGTAGCAGCTCTGGCATGGGGCTGAAAATGTGCTTCTTGAAATCCAGTGAGTCTAGGCAGAAACCAAAACTCCAGTGAAAGATGTCACAGTTCCTGAATACCTTTTCCTGCCTGAGAGATTTTTATCAGGTCTCTGTCCTGTCGTGAAGAGACAGGAGATTTCAGAGGCCTATTTACCCTTTGGTTAATAAGTGAACAGAAATCAACACAACTTTCTAAACGTGCAGAGGTTTTGAATAATTCTGGCTCCAGAAGCTCTGTGGCGTATGTGTGTACTAGAGCACAAGGGGAAGAACTCAGCATTAAAAATTCTTCCCTCACTGTAAGGGGCATTCACTGAGATGCTCCTCCCACCACTGTCTCCACCACAGGTGGAGTGGGCTGAGACTTGACTGTAAAACTGGAGAGAACCGGGTTGAGTTTGCATTTTAGTTGCTGTCAAAAAGCAAGCTTGGAGAGCTATCGTCTACTGCAAAAAGCTGCTGTTTGCCATCCAGAGAAAGATGTATCAGCGGCTTTGGTTCCTTGGAAAAGTTCTGCTCTTGGTGAGAGTCGCTGCTTCAATTAACTTTGTCCATCATGGCTATGAGGAATTGGTGCAGGCGCTGTTCGATGTAAGGGGCTCATGCCCCTATATTACCAGGCTGTACAGCATTGGGCACAGCGTGCAGGGCCGCAACCTCTATGTGCTGGAATTCAGCGACTCTCCTGGCATCCATGAGCCCAGTAAGTATGTCCAGAGTTATAACTCTTGTATAGCTGAAGAGATGCTTTTTAATTCTCTGCTTGATTGATGCACAATTGGGTTTAATGTGGTGCTGGAATCTCTGTGCCTAAATCAAGCCGGGGCCATGGCATTCCTAGCAGAAAGTTTGGTCAAGTCAAGGGGAAGGGGGAGGGCTGTGCAGAACAGAACCAGAGTTCAGATTAATATTGACTTGTTTAATTAATAGCATGGCTTGAAAAATGTATTAAGCCTCATGATACGTTAGTGGGCTTATTCCATTTCATGTGAAGGTCTGAGAGATATGTACTAGCAACCATCTGAGGCTTGCAATTGAGGTAAACTTTAATGCCAATTCCCGAGATTCAGCTCCAACTCTCTTTTTTAATGCTGTACTTTAATTCTACAAAATATTGTAGCTAATTGGACAAAAATAATATTAATCTTGGAAGATGACAAAACCTTTACTTCTCCCTACACTCCTTCTCTTCCCTAACACTCATAACTTGGTTGTTGCAAATTGTAGCTTTGATAGACTATACTTTTGAATAAGTGGGGCAGAGCCTGACTTTGCAACACGTTGATGCCGATGACAGAGGGAAATACAGGCGCCAGACTCATAATTATGCAGCAAGAATTCTAAGATCAAAGATCGTGTGTTGAAGCCCTTGATAAAACTTTAACTGCTAAAGCAAAGAGGTTTTACATTAGAAATATCCTGGTTAATGAATACCTCCCCCCAAAGTAGTGTACTTAGGAATCACAGAAGCTGAAGTTCAACATATCTGGGGGATACCAGACTGGAAGAGACTAGTCTACTGGTAACCATTATCCAGTACATGTCAGGCAAAAATATTTTTATTCAACTAGGCATTGTAAAATTATTCATTAGTTACATTAAGTACGAGAGCAGGTAATTAAAATTCTTTCAACAATCCTTCTACCTTTTTATTGTTATGACATTTTATGGTCTTTTTTCACTCGTACACCCCAAACCTAATTAAAAAAGCAGTATTTGTGTTTTAGTAGTTTAGGAAATGTTCATTTCTCTGATGTGCAAAGTTCAGCATTTGCCAGTATGATATCCATCATTTTATTCATTAATCCTACAAGATAGATAATACCAATAACTAGTAATGTTTATTACCACCAAGATTAGCAGGTAAGCCATTATAATTCATGTAAAGAAATCCATAGACCAGTTGGTTCAAAGATTTTTAAAGATACAAGAAGAGGAACATAGAACTGATGAAGAATGGATAGGGAAAAAGAGGCTGGGATCAGCTGCAAGTTTGGTCAAGGGATGTCTATTATGTATACATGGATTCCCCCCCTTATAATCTACATAAACATTTTTATTCTTTTGTGCATAAAGTAGGACTACCTATGTTTGCAGATATACTGCTTATAATTCTAGAGACTTCTGTACATAATTAATAGCCTTTTTCCTGTAGAATGGCCCTCTCAGAGCCTAGTAATTATGTTTATGCATCTGGCAGGGTACATGTAGAGAAAAGGGGGCCATCTATGGGGGAAGCAGTTTTACATAAATGAATTTGAGGCTAAACCATGCTGCTTCTATTTTGCAATTTACTTTAACCCCGTAAAAATTTAGAAGGCTGGAATGTGGCATTCCAGGAGATAAGCTGAAGAGGAATGGTGGAAGGGACCTTTGGATGCGCTATATGAGATAATAGTGGTTGTGACTGTGCCCTGCTTTCAATTCTCTACTGCAGGAAAAATTTGCCCCCAGGATACATAGCATTCTCATACAATGCACTGCTTCTTCCCATTTTTCCCAAGCAGATTCCTGTCTATTGCCCTGTAACTTTAAGTTCTGTATGAGAGACAGCAATTGACCTCTCTTGGTTTGACAGTGAACATGTGGCCTGAAGAAGCACATAACCTCACAATGAGCTTCTTTCCACAATACAAAAGGCCACAGCTACAGTTTCATCACCACAGAACGCCATTTGGGAATCTATGCTGCTTCCCCCTCCTGCTTGACCTCAATGTTTATGCATCAGCACCCAGTTGTGTCGAATCTATCTACTGTGTTCCAATGTCAACAAATTTCTCCCTTTCTCAGTGGAGCCAGAATTCAAGTATGTGGCTAACATGCATGGGAATGAGGTACTAGGCCGGGAACTATTGCTCCAGCTTGCGGATTTCCTGTGTGAAGAGTATCGCCATGGTAATCCGCGCATCACACAGCTTATCCATGAAACACGTATTCACCTCTTACCTTCAATGAATCCTGATGGATATGAAGTGGCAGCTGCCCAGGTACCAGGCAAGCATCCCTTTTTTATTTCAATTGTCATGGTAATAACCAAAGTTTGTTTTAAGGCAGCCAAGGGAGAGAGGAATGGTGAGAAAGGAAACATACTTCCTCCAGTTTAATGTTTACTGAATGTGTTGGAAGTGCAATTTTCTGAATATTTAGTTAGCTCCAGCACTTTTGGAGACATCAAATTGGGGAAAGCCAAAGACACAGACAATAGCTCTAAATCAAACTTTATTCATTGCAACAGTTGAACTAAACTTCCATGTCACAAGGCAATACATCTTAAGAATAGATGCAGGTGACTGCTACAGAATTTAAACTTATCCCCATTGCTTGTTTGTGATCTTCCAGAGACATATACAATAGTAGCTTGCTGCTATTAAGAACTTATAAGTGAGAGAGCTTGATCTTAATCTGATTTAGAAGGCAATATATTGCAGTACTATCTAGTGAAAAGTAGAACATATGCTTTGAATGCAGAAAATTTTTCGGTATCTGATAAAAAAAAACCTAAGGCTTGTGCCAGTCAATGTCAACAATACCATCTAAACAAAGCAATATCAAATTCAAACTAAACAATTCTCTGTGTTCCCTGTGGTCACTGTCCGTCAGGGATGCTGAGCTATAGCAAAGCTCCCCCTATCCATTATGATCTAATGATGCCATAGTTGCAGACCTGTAAAAGTGAGACATTTCAATCTCCCCCCATATTTCCCAGTGACTGAGAAACAGGCATTACATTGCAATAAATCTGTTGGCCAACTTGCTTTCACTTTTTTGCTCTTCAGAGGACGGTTGACATCATGATGACTTCAGAAAATAGAAGTCACAGCAGGCCTGGACTGAGGGGTGGGATTTTAATTGTTTTAATTGTTTGTAAGGGCGTTTGAAGTTTAATTTATTTTAATATTTGTATTGTGTGTTTTTATGCCCTGTACACCACCCTGAGTCCTTTGGGAGAAGGGCGGTATATAAATCTAATAAAATAAATAAATAAATAAATAAATTGGGGGCCTTCCAGATCAGGGGTCTCCAACTTTGGCAACTTTAAGACTTGTGGACTTCAACTCCCAGATAATAGGCTTTCCACAAACTCTTCCAATTTATAATAACACACTTAACACAGTTCCAAATCGTTCTGACCATTTATTGTTTTGGGTATTATGAGTAGTTTATTGTTCTTTTGGTAAAAGACCTTTGAGAAGGGCAAGTGACATTGAATAGTAAAGGCAACAGCCAATTTCCCAGACCAAGGGAAAATTGATTCCTATAATTCAAACTGATTTCTTAAAATAAAAGAATTTCAATTCTGCATTTCATGCTTATGCACTGTGGCTCTGAATACCGTTGTGTTAAGGAAAAATATATGTTTCTTAAAATATAATTATCTTTAATTTACGGTTGTCTTTGAATACTGACTATGATAATCTGCTCAATAAATATTTGGCAACTATTCTTAGCATCGTGAAATTCAGAAATTCCTGAACGGCTTTTATTCCCTTTTCTGAAATGCTTATCTTCCTTTTGATGACTCAAGAGATAAGCTAAAATTTGGTATTCACTTAAACATATCTACAGATTACACAAAAATGTATTATTCTCTTTTTAGAATCAGAGTTATTTAGACTATGTCACTGGGAGAAACAATGCCAATGGAGTCGACCTTAACCGTAATTTTCCTGACCTCAACTCCATGATGTATTCCAATGAGAAACAGGGTGGACCCAATCATCACATCCCTTTGCCAGATAATTGGAAAAGCCAGGTAATGCCAATCCAATTCATCCCTTTCAAGTAATGTGTGTATCCACTTACAGTTCATCCACTCACCCATCCTAGCCATGTGGTTGTAGAAACTTGTGATGCTTGTGTAATGCATGTTACTGGATTCTTGCAATGCTGCGGGAATTAAGTTCCTTCTCCTTTTTTGCCATTCTCTTCACATTTCTCTAGTAGCCAAATTGCACATGGAGAAAACCCAACTGCTTTAATACTCCCTGGATCATACTCCTTTGGAACTCAAGAAGAAGAATCACATTTTGTCTGGGTCTCTGTCCATATTTAGATATGGAAAATTAACATATTGAGAATTGGTTCCCAAATTCTTAAACATCTGTTAGGAATCTAGCAAGGCCATCATTCCTGATTAGCCATGTGAACTCCTATATGCATTAAATATGATAGGGATGAGTATAAAGCCTGCAGACTTGCTTGTGCCTACGTTGTGCATGCGTGCGTGCATATGCACAGGCACACATGCATGTATGCACATGCTTCTGCATGCTGCCTTCAAGTCAGCATTGGCTCCTGGTGACTTCCCGGGTTAGTCCCCACAGTTTTCTTGGCAAAATTTTAAGAGTTTGCTGTTGCACCCTTCCTGGGATGAGACAGTATGACTGGTCCAAGGTCATCCAGGTAGGTTTTGTGCCCAACACGGGTCTCCCAGTTTCTAAAATGCAGAATCATGACTAGATTCACATATTGTCCTAAGCCATGAGTTGCTTAAGCATGATTTGCTGAATAAGCCACAATGAACTGGACATGCTAAACCATAAAGTTTATGAACCTTAATGCTTGTGGAATTCCTGCAACATGTACTTTTAACCACTAACAGACTTCAATAGTATGTTTTTGTATTCTCTCCCTCTCTGTGTGTGTGTGTGTGTGCGTGCGTGTGTGTGTGTTTGTGAGGGAGGGAGGGAGGAAATCAGATATAATTAGTGTGCACTTAAGATCTTTCCTCAGTGCTTATTATTTAGATACTCATGTGCTGAGTATTTAATAGATATCTAATTAATTTTGTAATATTAGTGAGTGGGTGACAACATTAAGATAGAAACATTAAGATAGAAAACATGAGCAAGACCAAATCAGATAACCCACTCTTCTCCAATAAAGCTAAGTCAGTTTGGCAGATAAAAATTCTGCCAAAATTTTGTTTTAATGGATGGAGACTATGTCTCATTGCAACCAAGAATGTTTTTGTGGTACATGAAAGTAGGAAAAAGATTTCCCACTTGATCTTAGTAACAGGCAAGCAAGAATGGTAGTTGAGAAGACAATACCTCAGATATTCTGGATTAGCCCTTCAGGACTTTCAAAATCTATTGAACTGTGTCCAAAAATCAATTAGCAATTGGTGCAAGCAAAAAAAGGAAGATTTAAAGGGTTCTGTAAATGGGCACTTGCTAACTTCCATAATACTTTCCAAGGCCAAAGAATTCTGAGATTAGAGAATAGTCATTTAGGCATTTTTACACCTGCATTCTGGGTATGTTCCCATGAGGGCAGTGCTGCAGATCTGGAAATTAAATTAGAAGTATTAAGAATCAGGTTAAGCATCTGGCTTGGTATTTTGTGTATCTCTGACAGGTAGAACCAGAGACATTGGCTGTAATTCAGTGGATGAAGAGTCACAATTTTATTCTCTCAGCCAATCTTCATGGTGGAGCTGTAGTTGCCAATTATCCCTATGACAAATCCCATGAACAGAGAATTCGTGGCAACTGGCAAGTAAATAGCACCCCTACCCCTGACGACATCCTCTTCAAAAAGGTGAGAAATGTCAGGGATAATAAAAGCAAGATGAAATGGATTCAAATCAATGCCTGTATAGAACAGGGGTGTCAAAGGCCAGGGGCCGGATCTGGCCCGCAGGATGCTTAGATCTGGCCTGTGGGGCTGCCCTGGAAACAGCAAAGGACCAGCCTGTGGTGCCTCTGCTGGCAAAAATGGAACTCAGGGGGGCCGTGGGCAGCCCTCCTGAGCTCCATTTTCACCAGCAAAGGTTTGCAAGAGGCCATCCCAGCCAAAAATGGAGCATGCAAGGGCTGTGGGCAGCCTTCCCAAGCTTGGTTTTCGCTGCAGAGGGTTTCAGGAGGTCATTGCAGCCAAAAACAGAGCTTGGGAGCCCGTTTTCACTGGCAGAGCGCTCGGGCCACCAAAGGCACCCCAACACAAGTGATATTGAGCTTGCTACGCCTACCACAGCTCCCCAAGATCAGACATAATACTGATGCAGCCCTCAGTTAAATTGAATTTGACATCCCTAGTATAGAACATCGGCTGTCTTGGATGCTGGCTACCTTCACATCTAACCTGACCTTAGGTTGATTCTGCACACCAAAATAACCATTGTGGAAACCAACAATAAAATATATCAGCTTAAAGTGTGTGACTAAACTTTGGACAAATACCCAGTCTTGGGGGTTAAGCTGAATAGGGATTCTATTCTATCCAAATTGAGATCCTGGGAGAGAATTCAGATGGGAATTCCTCTTCTGTTC
Source organism: Mimophis mahfalensis (assembly GCA_032468015.1). Taxonomy (NCBI): domain Eukaryota; kingdom Metazoa; phylum Chordata; class Lepidosauria; order Squamata; genus Mimophis; species Mimophis mahfalensis. Next base: position 247,530 of record JANHFR010005461.1, read on the forward strand.
CTTATTATCTTTGGTGCTCTTTTGCTTCAGTTCCCAAGGGTAGGGTCAAAGAATTGGCATGAAGTGGCATCCCCCCAATTTCTCCCTCCCCTTGTCCTCCTGCCATTCATGGAAAGGGAATATTAGGAGAGAAGAGAACCAGCCCTTCTTTCTTTCCACCCATCTACCTGATCACTTCCCAAGAGGAGGTAGAGCAGGAAAAATGGATCTTCTGTATGTCTATAGAGATTCTCAGTCATCCAGGCCATAGTTGTCCCCAATGTGCTTTTACAAGAGGCAACTGGATTTCTTTTTTTCCCCTATTTTTTTCTTTGAAGACATTTGCTTCTCATCCAAGAAGTTTCTCCAGCTTTGACTGGATGGTGGGGAATGGAAGAATACTCCTTGCAAACAGCTGGTCATTTGCATTCTTTTCTTTCCCATTCCCCACCACCCATTCAGAGCTGAAGAAGTTTCTTTGATGAGAAGCAAAACATCTTCAAAGAAAAAGAAAAAAACAAGAAAGGCCAGATGCCTCTTGAAAAAGCACCTTTGGGTCTTCTTATCCTTTTCACTGCAAATGAATGCAATAGAACTGCTCTTCCAGGGTGCATACTGTATACTGTTTAAAACACCCCCTTCCCTCAGGGCTTCAGTGCTATGATGCCAAAACCACTGTGAGGAACTTTAAATATTTATCCAGTTGTATTTATGCATATCCAGCAGTCTTCACAAAAGATAAAATGATGTCTTCGCAGTTTTGGCACTGCAGCATCAATATGCAGAGAAATGGACCAACTGAGATGAGGGGAAGTGCCCCTTCAGTTGGCATCCTTGTTGTGAAGCAGAATTTCCATGCTAAGAGTGAATCCAATAAGAGGTCCAGAGGAAAGTGGTATCAGAAGACCATTTCCTCTCCTTCTTTACACATGGGCATATGAGAAGAATGATGAAGGAGAAATGAGTAAAATGACTCCTTTTCTATCTGTTCTCTGATCCTGGCATAGAACTTCTCCCTTTTTACCCTTTCTTAGGGGAAGGGGGTCCTTTCAGTGCCTGGAGGACTAGAACCCAAAAAACCCTGCTTTCCTCATCCGCTTCTCACTTCCCCTCCCACCCATGAGTTGAAAGAGAAATGGGAGATATGATTTTTATGAGGGGGGACATTGTGAGAGCAAAGCAAATGGCTCTGAAACTCAGTGCCCAGCAATCTCATCAAGGCATGCCTGCAATAGCCTAAGATAATCAGAAGCAGCAGGCCAGCCTCCTTCCCTAGACTTACCTCAGAATAATTCATGGCAGACTACTTAGCAAAGCTTATGCTGGAAGAAACAGAAGAACACCACTTCTATGAACTGAAAAATGAAAAGATGAACAGAGGTCATCTTCACAGTAGTCTGGAAACAGATTGAGAACTTCATATATTAATATCCTTAATTAACAGTTAATGGGTTATCTTTATACTGTCCAGTTAGTGTCCAGTTAGAATTGAAAAAAGGATGTATTCTTAATATGAATGAACTGTAATAAGATTGAGGGGAAAGCTTAACAGAGTCAGCTGCTGTGAATACTCTGGTACTGTATACATTTTATGTCACATCCCAGAGGTGGCCAGTGATCAGTTCTGTGTTTTAATTCTGATTCCCTGATTTTTTTTCTGTAATGCGTATGAAGCAACTAGTTCTGTTGTAAATAATAATATTAGAGTCCTTCCTTGTATATATTTAGTAATACAAGTGTTTGTTCAATTTGCTCTAGAAGCTCTCAACCTGATCCTCAGGCCAAATGACTAGTATTGCAATATATCTTGTGTAATACAGCATAGAACTGATAATTTAAAAACGGGCAATGAATATTTATGCTTGTTTGCAACAATGACTCATAGCTTGTTATTGGATTCCTTCCAGTCTTGGAGTTCTACCATGAGAAAGACAGAGGAGAAACTTCAAGGGAAAAAATGCAAGGAAGCCAACTCCTACACAGTTAGGAAAAAAACAAAACATTTTTCGTAGACTAGCTCTTTGAATTGTAGTGCTGACTTTTCATTTTGGGAAAACTTTCAGTATATTCTTCTTGATTCCATTAATTGCTATTTTTGACGTTTTAAATATTATTATTCTACTGCTAGATTTTTTTTATTTTTATTTGCTATGTACTACACCACCTCTGTAGAGGATATTGGAATAAAACTGTTTTAAATAAATTATAAATATATTAAATGAGCCCTGAACTGGCAGTGAATAATCCAAAAATTGCCAAAAGGCTGATTTCAAGATGGAGGTGCTGGGCTATTATTAAGACAGTAAAATTAATCTGGTGATATAATTCCTCTATACCAGTGGTTCTCAACCTTCCTAATGCTGTGACCCTTTAATACAGTTCCTCATGTTGTGGTGACCCCCAACCATAA